>LPNX010131352.1:164937-248214 GCA_001517045.1 Pseudotsuga menziesii
CACTATCCAAAACAAATAAAAGGAAGATCTTTTATCATTGAAGAAGTGAAATAAAAGAAGACAAGAAATCAATACTATATATTGTCGTCAAAGCCAAATTCAAAGAAGGACTCATCAAGAAATTGATAGCTATCTATCATCAAGAAGTCAAAGGCCATGGAAGCTGGTTTGCGACTACAAATAGAGAAATTAGAAGCCAAATTAAAGCATTATCGAAAAGAGAATGAAGAATTACAAAACAAGAATGAAGAATTAAGACGCACAAATACGAAATCGGAAATATTGATTAAATTAAATCATATGGAAAAAGAGCGCAAGGAACAATTAATTTTTGACCAAAACAATCATATAGAAAAATTGTATGCCCAAATTAATAAATTAAAAGACGAAAGTGATTTCAATCAGAGACTAACAAATCAAGATATAAAGAAAGAAATAAGTGATTACGAAGTAGAAACAATCCGCTTGAACAAAATCATTAACAACAAGGATGAAGAACTAACGCACATACAACAGAAATTAACAGATCAAGAATCAGTGGTCCACCAGTATCGACAACAGATAAAAGTTCTTCAACAACAAAATAGCGACTCAAAAAAAGAACACAAGCTAGAGATCGCAAAAAGTAATAAAATAATATCCANAAAATAGCAACTCAAAAAAAGAACACAAGCTAGAGATCGCAAAAAGTAATAAAATAATATCCAACAATTCTGAAGAGATTTTCAGATTAAGAAATCACAACAAAACCCTGATTACAAAAATAAAAAAATTGAAAAACAAGAGCAAGAGGGAACAATCCGGTGAAGACCTCGAAGGAAAATTACTAGAAAAGCAAGAAGAAAACCAGTGTTTAATTAATAGTAATCAGGAACTACATAACCAAATCAAGGAGCTAGAAATTGAAAAAAAATCGCAAGAGGAAAGAATCGAAAGGATTCCAATTCATGAACAATCTACTAGAGAACCAAGAAGCACAATCCAAGAAAATGCATCCAAAATTGAAGAAGTGAAGACAGTTGCCGTCACAGTCCAATGGAAAGAAGAACAAACGAAACCTATACCTTACAGACATCCTAATTATAATCGTCAATTTGACCAACGACAGGGTCAAAATGAATATTCACAGAAGACTTATGTGGATATGCGGAAATATCGACATACTAAGCAACAATCGAGACAAATCGTTCCACAAAAATATCTCAGAGCTCCGATAAAAATAGATCTAGGATGGACCACAGCAGATACGATGCGACAATTCTCTTGGGGAATCCGTAATTCGTATCGGCTCATCTCCTCAAATGTCACAAGTACAAAGGGGAAAGAATTTCGAAATGACAGATTGAAATAAATCAGACGTTAATGTCAAATACATCTTTGAGGACAAAGATTCCCTTAAGGGGAAGGCAATGTAACAAACATAAAATAAGATAATAATTAAATAATTAGGTTAACTAAGTTAGGTTATGAAATGAGGTGTCTCCTCATTTCAAATGCCCAAGCCGTATTTAAGGCAGGGCCACCATTGTAACATATCATCCATTATCTTATCTATACAAGCATTAATATACATTTGCCCTATGGCTTATCCAATATTCCAGATATTTTGGTGAGTTTTGCGTAAGCGAATAAATATTCGCTTCAGTGGGAAAGCATCCAAAGCACAACTATGAGAAAGGAAAGGCAAGGAGAGCTACATAAGTGCTTGGGTTTGTGCATTCATATCTCATTGGTACTATTCCCACTCCATCCTATGGAGGATCAAGGTATGCTCTCACGTTCATAGATGATTTCTCAAGATTTTGTTGGGTCTATTTCCTTAATCTCAAATATGAAGTCTTTGAGACTCTGAAGATATGGAAGGCCCTGGTTGAGAATCAAAGTGGGAACAAGATCAAAATCCTTCATACTGATAATGGTAAAGAGTATGTGAACAATAATTTGCATCACCTAGGTGAGGAATGTGGTATCCAAATGCAGAATTCGGTCACATACACACCACAACAAAATCGTGTGGCAGAGAGGAAAAACAAGGCGCTCAAGGATATGGCTACATGTATGATAGAGGCTAAGGATTTGAGTCCTGAGCTATGGGATGAATCAATTAACTATGTGTTGGGGCCTGGAAATTCGCAGGTGACAACAGTAAAGGATTCTCCCCAATCAACGTTCCCAACTAGCCCATTGACTGTTTGATATAGGGAATTCGTCCGGTTTGCGGTCCAGCTACCGTAGGTCAAAGTAACAAAACAAAGGGTTTTACCGGTTGCAGCCCGGTCCATCGAGTTTTTGTATTTTTGACTTAATGTATGCAAATGCAAATACCTAACTAACAATGAAGAGTGATAACGATGCAAGGAATTACACAATGTGATGAGCAGGTTCTTACCTCTCATCTTAAGATTCTCAGGCATCTAAATCACATACGCAGCCATGCAGTAAATCAATTAACTATCTAACCTCCTATCTATCTATCCCCGGGGAGCAAATTGAATTTTATTATGAGTAATGTAAATTGCGCATGCAACATAAAGAGAAACTACAGTTATCTGATATTTCTTCATACATTGCACGAACGAGTAAAGATATTTCACAATCATGTAGCCAATTGTTTTTTGAACAGTACACATTAGTCATAGTGGAAATCTTTGTAAAATAAACTGGAAAACATTCATACAAGAACATAGGTTCAATGAGTTAGAACGATCTCATAGTTAATGGACATAAAGCTGAAAACGAAATAGTTCCTCTTCAACAAATCCATAGCAAACATTTGAATATTCCACTAAGCTTTCTCCAACAAGCAAACTGTAATTTTTTATTGCAAAAGGAAATAGTTCTTCTTACAATATGTCCTCACCAGTCTCACTGGGAAAAAGTCCCTCTTTCTTCTAAGTCTTTTACATTTATACAAAAAGGGTCAAACTGTTGGGCTACCCAAAGTGACCTTTGGGCTTCCTAACCTCTCGTCTCCCAACGTTCTATTTTTCTTAAACGTTTTACTAAAATTTGTTACAAATTATAATGATGACCAACCCTTCATGAGGAAGGGCCCACTTGACTATCCAGAAACTTCCTCCATGCTGCAGCCTCATTAGCGATGCCTTCAAAAGTACAAGGTTCTAAAAACTGAATATTTATCTCAAATTTCTCAACTTGTTTCTTGATAGCCTCGACCCTGGACGCGCTCAATCGGATCTGATCTTATAGAAGTAGTACACTGATCGCTGGGTGATCTACTTGGCTTCTCAGGATCAGGTCATCCATAACTTTGATATTATGCACCTTAGCTTCTTCCTCCTGGAGTCTCTTCTGCAATAGCTCCACAAAGGTATCGTGATCTGGGAAAGCTTCAAGCCTCTCCTCCACTTTTATCTGGCACTGGTTGTATGTATTGAGAAGCCTTCTGAAGAATTCGGTGCATAATCCCTTTGTCTTCTTTACTGCCTTCTTGAAGTCTTCAATAGTATTTATAGAAAAATCCACTAGGTTATAGTCCCGTTTGAGGGCCTGCTCGTTCTTTGCTGGTAGCTCTGCTGGGGTTTCCTCGTTGTTCTCCAACCTTGCCATTCATATAGTCAGGACCTCTAGGACGTCCTGGGACCTGTCTACAAAGTAGGATGCAGTTTCCAGAATCTCCTCCAAATGGCCGTCGATCTGCAGCACTTTACACCTTTCTTCTTCAACAGCAGTCTGTAGCTACAACATCTTGGTTTTTTGGGTCAATACATGCTGCTTGAGAGGCTGAAGATCGACCTGCTGTTCTCTTGCTACTTCCAAAGCAGTTTTCAAAGCATAAATCTGCTCCTGGTGTTCCTTTCTTAGTTCTAGGGTGTGCATATCATTGGCCTGCAAGAGGATCTTCAGCTGTTCTTCTAGGTCCTCCACCTTTGTCAGTAGCTGCCCCTTCTCGGTCTTTAGATCTTGGCATTCCTTCTGCACTTTCTCTAGGGCCTCCTGGGCTGTTTACTTGACTTGTATTTCCACCTGGAGGGCCTGCATCACAGCTTTTGAGGATTTCATTTCCCTTTGCATGTATTCATATCTCCTCTTGAGCCTGTTGCTCTCTTCTCTCTCATGCCTCAGTGTATCTTTCAACTGAGCAGAGGATTTCTTGGACTGTTCTAAGTCCTTCATGATCTTGTCTACATTGTCCTCTGAGGCGTGAAGAAAGGCAGATCCGGCTCTCAGGGTGAATCTCAGATCTAGGTCTGTCCCTAGCATAACAACAGTATCTGTTATCACTTTACCAGGTAGACCTTCCGCCTCAACTTTCTTTTCTGTCCTCTTTATTATTCGTTTTGTTGCCCTATCATAATATACGGTGTTGAAATCAGGGATTTCCTTTCCTTTTTCCTGCACAAAAGGGACCATCCTGAGCATGGGAAACATGGGTATGGTAGTAGCAGGTACTTGAGGGGTTTGAACCTCTGGGTTCTCCACCTCCTGAGCATGCCCCGCTGCTGTTTCAGAAGCTGACTGCTGTGTCAATTTTATCCTCTCAGCTTCTTGCCTTTGAAGCTCCTCATCGAGCTTTCTCTTTGCTTCCTCTGCTTTCTCAGCTGCTTCCTGAGCAGCTCTTCTTTCTTATTCTGTATGAAGCCTTTCTACAGCTTCTTTTTCCAACCTCTGGGCCTCTTCATTTCGCTTTTTGGATTCTTCTTCAGCCTTTGCCTGTTCGTCCCATTTTCCACCTTTGGTGGTGATCTTTTTCTTGAATCTTCTCATTAGCATTGTCATGTTTGGAGCATTTCGGAAGACAGATTTGTCCTTATCAAAATGGTGGGTGTACTCGAAGTGCACCTTGTGTTCTTTGCAATGCTCAATAACCTTGCCTTGGGTGTCATTTCTGCGGTAGGGCATCTCCCCGAAATGGAACTTCTCCAACTCCTCTATGAATTCAGCAGCTTGTTTCACCTTGGTGAATTTATAGCTTCCTAGCTTGAATGGCAAAGGAGGGTAGGCAGTCTTCTTATGTTCGAATAGAAAACTGCCTACTCCATCTATGAACATTTTTCTGACTCCCTCCTTGTGGACTATGTAATCCGTCGCATATTTGGGCAGCAGTGAAGGTGGTCTTGATCCTCCAAACATCCAGAAGTACATGCCATTTTCAGTTAAGAAATAATCCGCATATTCTCCTATCACTTGCATGGCTTCTTCCGACATACAGTCACACTCCTTCCTGAAAATGAGTGTGTACAGAGTCATAATGAAGTGCTCACAGACCTCTCTATAATGGCTATGGTACTGGTGAGCCCACAATGGTCTATAAGCGGCATAAACAGGCATCCTTTCCCTGTCCCAGATGCACCTGAGACCGGGGAGATCTTGGTTGCACAATATGCAATCTATTAATATTGAACTCATGTAAAACTCTGATCTTTTCTTGGACTCTCCCTCCAAGAGTGAGGTCACGCAAGAAGAAATACTGTTGGACACTATGCTATCCCAATTGAATACTGTGCCTTGGGTTGCCACATGAAAAATAATTGGTATCCATTCAAGTTTGAAGAGTCTGCCATGAGCTCTCCCAAAGATCCTATTAAGCATCAGAGCGATAAATCTGTAGGGAGCCCTCAAGCTTGCTGTATCATACTCACTGGTTGGTCTGTTTCGATAATGCTTCCCCTGCAACATCATTCTCCTAAGAGTTTCCACCAGGTCCATTTTGATGCTTTTCAGCCAATCCTTTGACAAGAAAACCTAGGCTTCTGGTAGGTGATAAGCCAACACCACATATCCAGGGCTAAATGTAGCATAGCCCTGTCCTTCAACATTTCCCATGATCATTGTAGTGGTGTCGGCTCGGGGCAGAATCCATCCAATTACCTCGGAGCATGGGACAGCTCTGGTCTGGTGGCAACTTTCATGAGAGCATATTTCTCTATGTTAGCATAGATGGATTCTTCTTCGAGGCCCATGTCGGGGACCTCCCTGTGGGAAATCAATCTATATACTTCACCCCATTTGTACTCAGGTTCCACACTAGAAACACATTGAGTGTTTTCATATATGTACTCGGTCTTTGTGACCTCTTCTACTTCTGGTCCTTCTTCGACCATAGGGGCCTTCTTCTTCTGCCTCTTGGACATGGTGGATTCGAATTCTTCCTGCCATATATAACATTGTAACATTGATAAATTCAAGTTGCAGACATTCACAAGACACTATGCAGCATTTTATTCTCTCTATGTGTATCATGACAGCAACTAGTCCATGAAGCTAGGATGTAAGCTTGCATAACCTGACTGGCCTGACTAACAGGACTATTACAACCAAATGCACACTATCTTAGCATGATACAAAACAGTGCTGTATGATATTAAATCATTCCATCAACCATCTTCTAGACTGCAATAAAACTACATCCATATGCGATGTTCCATTTTCATGTGTCTTAATGTGATAGCAAGTAGGGAAGCAAATGCATGCATGTACGGCCTAAAAATGCCCTGGCTATCAGAACCATTAAAATGCAATGTGCAGTGTTCAGTAGTTTAGTCCGTGTATATCAACAAAAGAGATAATTGGCAGTAGTTATATATAGTATGATTGTGAGATTCTCCTGCGTTTTATAATAACAAACATTTTAACCATAAATAGCCTAGCCGGACTAAAATCAACAAGGACTTGTGCAGTTCGCAAGAGAAAATTTACATTAAGCCGACTACACATTTCACTCTCTGCGGGTATTATTGTCATCCTAATGCAAAAAACGCTCCTATCAAACTCACTACCCATGCGATTCCCAGCTAGCAAGCCACAACAGCGGCATATCCCTTCTAACCGACTAGGGTTTCTAACAACCGAGCCCAAATGGACTACGCGGGACGGCGTGAGCAACACAAGCTGGGGTTCGAGAAAAATGGGCAATATGAACCTCGGACGAAAGGAGGAATTACCAAAAGCTTACAGAAAAATCACAACATAACCTCCCCCTGCACCTCATTATCATACACAGGGTGGTTTGGTGCAAGCGGCATAATGGCCGCCTGCACCAAACCCCCACCCACCGCACGCAAGGTTGCGCACCAACAGCCGTGGGCAAAAAAATGCTCCGTAGGTCGACAATTCCCATGCTAGCAGTCAAAATAACCACCCCCCCCCTTATTATATACGCATACATCTAACGGGGCGAAAGAAACCACTGTAACTAAGACTAACCGCATCAATCCTTAACACATGCTTCAAAAGGAACGGGAGAAGGTGAATACACCTACCTGGCACCGACGTATCCAGTGCGGGGAGGTCTGGCAAGCCTCGTGGTGGAGACACCTATACTGAGGGTACCGCAAACGATGAACCGAGCGACAGCACGACAACGATGGGCGCGGCAGTTAAAAAAAACGATAGAATAATACCTTACCCCCCTGTGAATATATAGATATGGCCCGCACGTGGGAAAACTTAAGGGATCGAATGGGAAATAACTCCGGATCGGGAGGCAAAGCGCTGCTCCTTCCACAATGGCGGAAATCCATAGCATAAAACCCTCCGCAACGATAGGCAAGGCCCACCAAAAAAAAACTAATGGTCGGACGTCGAAAGCCAAAAGCTTAAACTCTTCCGTAATGGCGGACACTCATAACATAAACACCATCTGTAAAACTCAAGCCAAAAACCAAATGACTATACGTCGAAAGCCTAACGCTTTTCCCATCCGCCACGTTGGGACCTCAAAACTCAACCCCGTCCGCAACGGCGGAGAGAGAGATGATAAAAGGCTCTGATACAAAGCCAAAAGACAACCAAAACACATAAATCGGAAGGAAAGTGAAAACCCATCCGTAACGGCGGAAATCAAATGCAAATATTCGTCCACAACGGCGGACAAGGAAATAACCACACCTTCCGACGTAAAGTCAAAAGTCTTCCGCAACGGCGGCGGGAAAGTCAATTAAACAAACTTCCGATTTAGAGTGGCTTCAAAGGTATTCAAAAATAACGATAAGGCTTGACAAAAAAGGGAAAATTTCCAGCGTTAGAGGGAGATGTAAACAGGTGGTAAACCAATTCAGCATGAGAAACTCTTTTTGAAAGTTCCCTGACCAAATCAAAGCATAAAATCAAGCTAACCAAAGCAAAAGGAGGGTCCTAAAAAATTTTGGAATTTTGGGAAATTGTTGCAGCTGCAACAATTGGTGACTACCTGGTGTACTCCAGATCTCTAAATTAACTCCTTCCTAGTGCAAGACTGTTCTGAATAAAATGAAATCTTCTAGACGCTTGTATTCCTGAGCAAGCCAAATAATGCATTTAAATTACTTAAATAAGTCCACTCTTTTGGGAGATGGTAACATCAGAAGTATTGCAAGTCTGAATAACTCTTTTGAGGCCAACTAAGTGAGGTTTATTTTTCCTGTCCTCAGGTAGTTTACAGCTTGGACACCACAGGATTGTAACAGAGTGTAAACAGTATTATCCTTTTGTTCCTCATTCCCATGCCAACTGCACTTTTGTGCCTTTTGAACTTTAGTTCTTTTGATATGAGTCCTCCTGCAGGCCTTTCTTACTGAATTTTAATTCAGGATCCTCTATCCCATAGTGTCCTTTTGTGTGAACAATGTACTTCATATTTCAGTTCACGGACGGAGAGGATCTTGTGGCCATTTAGTACTTCATGTTTTGATATTTTTCTTTGATATGTATTGTTTTTCTTCAAGGAGTTTTGACTCTTGATAGCTTCTTATTTTTTTTTCTTTTTTCTTTTTTGAATATATGACCTGGGATCATTTATATATGACATACTGTTTTACTCTGCTTCCTTTCCGTGGGTCTTTTGTTGTCACCCCCTTGGATATTTAAGATGTGAAATGGATGGAGCCTCTAAATAGTATTCCAGACCTCTTTTACTGCTGAGTTATTTACAGGGGTTAAGTAAGACTTCAATGAATGCTTCGCTAGCTAGGAACACTGCTACTAGAAGACATTCTATACTTTTAAAGCACAATCTTTCGCTCAAGATTTTAGTTAATAAAGAACCCTGATGTTTCCATTGCAACCAAAAGTTTGCCTCTTTATTCAAAACCAAAACAAATGCTAGCAAAGCAATAAACGAAAATAGCAACAAATCAAATAATCAAAAGAAAAAGCATCAAAGCATTAAAGGACCAAAAACAATTTATTTATGTACAAAGAAAAAAGCAAGAAAAATTTTGCCCACTCCTGAAAAATTTAAAACTAGAGAGCTAAAGGGCGGGCTGGATCATAGACATGAGATATCTAACCATGGTCTAGCTGGGCTAGTTTTGAAACTGGACACATGTCTACTATCCTACAATCATCTCTTACAGCCTGAGGAAGTTGAAGGAGCTCAGGCTGAACGTCAGTCATAGCACTGGCCTTGCTTGAGGAATGATGTCTCAGCTTACACTCAGTCAGATAGTTTCCCAGGACAGAATTAGCAGATTCATTTCCCTCTCCTAGCTTAGTGACATTGTGCTTCATATAGCGCTCTCTTAATATCTTAATCAGGTTTGGGCTGCCCTTCTGAGGTACCCACAAGTGTGACCAATCTGAAGCAAAGTACCCATTCAGTCTTGCTGTCCAATCTCGGTTCAGGATCATTCCGTAGCCATCAGGTATGTCTGCTACTACAATATCAATGTAATGACATATCCTTTCATTTGCAGACAATCGAATCAGAACATTTTCCATCTCCCCCACTACTTTGACACTAGTCTTGTCTAGTTGAGTGATGTCCCAAATAGTAGGTTTTAGCTGCCCATTAAGTTTTTTGCAAACTACCAGAGGCATAACATTCATCGATGACCCAGAGTCCACCAAACAATTATGCACCTTATGATTCAAAATTTCAAGAGTCACAAGAAAAGGTGGAGCGTTGGTTTTCTTTGTCTTAATCAACTCGATCTTTTCTTCCACAGGTTGGTTTTTTGTGGGCATCCCCTCTTTAAGTTTGTCAGCTTTTCCGTCCTCATCATCTTCCACAGGTTTGGCTAGCTCAACGAGTGGCTCTGTTTCCTGTTTGCAAGCAGTGACTTCAGGTATGTCATCTTTAGCCTTCACCTCAGCCTGCTTCTTGCCTTTCTCTTGCAATTCTTTAACCTTTAGAAGTATTGCATTGTCCTTAATTGCAAGGTTCTTCTCTTTTGTGGCTGTAGGCCTATATTTAGACTTGAGAGCATTTTCTTCTGTGTTAAACAGCGAAACACCGTTCCATGAGAATATCGTATCATCGTCTTGCTTCTCCATGGTCTGTTCTTTTCTTCCTTTTTCACCACTGTCTTCAGTCAATTTAGGGTTCAGCAACTTATTCATTACCAAAGACATTGAATTCAACCATTGAGGGCACTTCTTCTCAGAGTGAGGTTGCTGGTGAAACGTACAGAAATTATCCCCCCCTATTTCTGTTATATTTATTGAGGCTAACTTTGGGGAAGGGATTTTCCATTGGTTATTGTGCTCTCTTTTCGGGTAATGGGGCTCATAAGTTTTCTGAATGTCCCTTCTCTTTTACAGATCAATTATTCGGTTGGATAACTTCTGCATCATTTTCAGCATTCCCTGATAATCTAATGAGTGATCCTCTTTATGTTTAGACAGCGGTACAGCTCTTCTATCCGTAGTTTCCTTTCCATATGGTTCCGGATAATCTTCTATGCTTTCCCTCTCAGCCTCTACTCTTTCGGCATCTTGATAAGTTTCTACCAATGTGGGCTTGGCCTTCATCTTGGCAAACATGGCCAGCTCAGGTCCTAGGGCTGAGGTAAAATACTCAATTAAGACCTTGTCTGAAGGTCTGTCAGCTTCAGAAAAGTTCTTTAGGTATATTGAAAATCTTTGAGTGAAACTACATACTTTCTCATTCTTTTCTTTTCTTAACAAACCAAGACCTTTCATTAATGAGGCATGCGTTTTTTGGGTGGTATACTTACTTCTGAAAACCTTCTCGAAGGTGTCCCAATCAGGAATCGAATTTGTAGGGAGATTGAAATACCAGGATGCTACTGCTCCTTTCAGGGTGTGAGGGAATAGTCTACAGACCACATCTTCATATTCCCCAGCCCTTAGCCCTTCTAATGCTAGATAAAAACTTTGCAGGTGATCGTCTACAGCAATCCTTTCCTCGGGGTCAAACTTAGGCAACAGCTTCTCAAAGCCTTGAGGTAAGTTATGCACAGGCGGTGTGAGGTTCAGAGGAGACCTTGCTCTCCATGCTGGTAATGGGTTGGGCTGATTTACATTGATTCCAGCCATAGGCACAGCTACAAGAACAAGAGTCTGGACAAAGAACCATGTAGGCTGAGAACAGGCTTTCTTACTTTAAAGGTATAACCGAAAACTGTAAGTACTTGGGTCAGGATGAAAGCTTCAAGTTATCTGCTGGTAAGGTAATCTTGGGAAAACTAAGTTTCCACGGCCAACCATGCGCTGGCGGCCCTCCTTCTAGCGCCAATTCTGTTGGGGCCTGGAAATTCGCAGGAGACAACAGTAAAGGATTCTCCCCAATCAACGTTCCCAACTAGCCCGTTGACTGTTTGATATAAGGAATCCGTCCGGTTTGCGGTCCGGCTACTGTAGGTCAAAGTAACAAAACAAAGGGTTTTACCGGTTGTGGCCCGGTCCACCGAGTTTTTGTATTTTTGACTTAATGTATGCAAATGAAAATACCTAAATAACAATGAAGAGTGATAAAGATGCAAGGAATTACACAATGTGATGCGCAAGTTCTTACCTCTCGTCTTAAGATTCTCAGGCATCTAAATCACATCCGCAGCCATGGAGTAAATAAATTAACTATCTAACCTCCTATCTATCTATCCCTGGGGAGCAAACTGAATTTTATTATGAGTAATGTAAATTGCGCATGCAACATAAAGAGAAACTACAGTTAGCTGATATTTCTTCATACATTGCACGAACGAGTAAAGATATTTCACAATCAGGTAGCCAATTGTTTTTTGAACAGCACACATTACTCATAGTGGAAATCTTCATAAAATAAACTAGAAAACATTCATACAAGAACATAGGTTCAATGAGTTAGAACGATCTCACAGTTAATGGACATAAAGCTGAAAACGAAATAGTTCCTCTTCAACAAATCCATAGCACACATTTGAATATTCCACTAAGCTTTCTCCAACATGCAAACTGTAATTTTTTATTGCAAAAGGCAATAGTTCTTCTTACAATATGTCCTCACCAGTTTCACTGGGAAAAAGTCCCTCTTTCTTCTAAGTCTTTTACATTTATACAAAAAGGGTCAGACTGTTGGGCTGCCCAAAGTGACCTTTGCGCTTCCCATCCTCTCGTCTCCCAACGTTCTATTTTTCTTAAATGTTTTACAAAAATTAGTTACAAATTATAATGATGACTGACCCTTCATGAGGAAGGGCCCACTTAACTATCCAAAAACTTCCTCCATGCTGCAGCCTCATTAGCGATGCCTTCAAAAGTACAAGGTTCTAAAAACTGAATATTTATCTCAAATTTCTCAGCTTGTTTCTTCATAGCCTCGACCCTGGACGTGCTCAATCGGATCTAATATTCTAGAAGCAGTACACTGATCGCTGGGTGATCTACTTGGCTTCTCAGGATCAGGTCATCCATGACGTTGATATTCTGCACCTTAGCTTCTTCCTCCTAGAGTCTCTTCTGCAATAGCTCCACAAAGGTATCGTGATCTGGGAAAGCTTCAAGCCTCTCCTCCGCTTTTATCTGGCACCGGTTGTATGTATTGAGAAGTCTTCTAAAGAATTCGGTGCATAATCCTTTTGTCTTCTTTACTGCCTTCTTGAAGTCTTCAACAGTATTTATAGCAAACTCCACTAGGTTATAGTCCCATTTGAGGGCCTGCTGGTTCTTTGCCGGTAGCTCCACTGGGGTTTCCTTGTTGTTCTCCAACCTTGCCATTCGTACAGTCAGGACCTCTAGGACGTCCTGGGACCTGTCCACAAAGTAGGGTGCAGTTTCCAGAATCTCCTCCAAATGGTCGTCGATCTGCAGCACTTGACACCTTTCTTCTTCAACAGCAGTCTGCAGCTACAACATCTTGGTTTTTTGGGTCAATACATGTTGCTTGAGAGGCTGAAGATCGACCTGCTGTTCTCTTGCTACTTCCAAAGCAGTGTTCAAAGCAGAAATCTGCTCTTGGTGTTCCTTTCTCAGTTCTAGGGTGTGCATATCATTGGCCTGCAAGAGGATCTTCAGCTGTTCTTCTAGGTCCTCCACCTTTGTCAGTAGCTGCCCCTTCTCGGTCTTTAGATCTTGGCATTCCTTCTGCACTTTCTCTAGGGCCTCCTGGGCTGTTTCCTTGACTTGTATTTCCACCTGGAGGGCCTGCATCTAGATTTTGAGGATTTCATTTCCCTTTGCATGTATTCATATCTCCTCTTGAGCCTGTTGCTCTCTTCTCTCTCATGCCTCAGTGTATCTTTCAACTGAGCAGAGGATTTCTTGGACTGTTCTAAGTCCTTCATGATCTTGTCTACATTGTCCTCTGAGGCGTGAAGAAAGGCAGATCCGGCTCTCAGAGTGAATCTCGGATCTAGGTCTGTCCCTAGCATAACAGCAGTATCTGTTATCATTTTACCAGGTAGACCTTCCGCCTCAACTTTCTTTTATGTCCTCTTTATTATTCGTTTTGTTGCCCTATCATAATATACGGTGTTGAAATCAGGGATTTTCTTTCCTTTTTCTTGCACAAATGGGACCAGCCTGAGCGTGGGAACCATGGGTATGCTAGTAGCAGGTACTTGAGGGGTCTGAACCTCCGGGTTCTCCACCTCCTGAGCCTGCCCCGCTGCTGTTTCAGAAGCTGACTGTTGTGTCAATTTTATCCTCTCAGCTTCTTGCCTTTGAAGCTCCTCATCGAGCTTTCTCTTTGCTTCCTCTGCTTTCTCGGCTGCTTCCTAAGCAGCTCTTCTTTCTTCTTATGTATGAATCCTTTCTGCAGCTTCTTTTTCCAACCTCTGGGCTTCTTCATTTCGCTTTTTGGCTTCTTCTTCAGCCTTTTCCTGTTCGTCCCCTTTTCCACCTTTGGTGGTGATCTTTTTCTTGAATCTTCTCATTAGCATTGTCATGTTTGGGGCGTTTCGGAAGACAGATTCGTCCTTATCAAAATGGTGGGTGTACTCGAAGTGCACCTTGTGTTCTTTGCAATGCTCAATAACCTTGCCTTGGGTGTCATTTCTGCGGTAGGGCATCTCCCCGAAATGGAACTTCTCCAACTCCTCTATGAATTCAGCAGCTTTTTTCACCTTGGTGAATTTATAGCTTCCTAGCTTGAATGGCAAAGGAGGGTAGGCATTCTTCTTATGTTCTAACAGAAAACTGCCTACTCCATCTATGAACACTTGTGTGACTGCCTGCTTGTGGACTATGTAATCCGTCGCATATTTGGGCGGCAGTGAAGGTGGTCTTGATCCTCCGAACATCCGAAAGTACATGCCATTTTCAGTTAAGAAATAATCCGCATATTATCCTATCACTTGCATGGCTTCTTCCGACATACAGTCACACTCCTTCCTGAAAATGAGTGTGTACAGAGGCATAATGAAGTGCTCGCAGACCTCTCTGTAATGGCTATGGTACTGGTGAGCCCACAATTGTCTATAAGTGGCATAAACAGGCATCCTTTCCCTGTCCCAGATGCACCTGAGACCAGGGAGAGCCTGGTTGCACAATATGTAGTCTATTAATATTGAACCCATGTAAAAATCCGATCTTTTCTTGGACTCTCCCTCCAAGGTTGAGGTCACGCAAGAAGAAAGACTGCTGGACACCATGCTGGCCCAATTGAAAACTGTGCCTTGGGTTGCCACATGAAAAATAATTGGTATCCATTCAAGTTTGAAGAGTCTGCCATGAGCTCTCCCAAAGATCCTATTAAGCATCAGAGCGATAAATCTGTAGGGAGCCCTCAAGCTCACTGTATCATACTCACTGGTTGGTCTGTGTCGATAATGATTCCCCTGCAACATCATTCTCCTAAGAGTTTCCACCAGGTCCATTTTGATGCTTTTCAGTGAATCCTCTGATAAGAAAACCTGGGCTTCTGGTAGGTGATAAGCCAACGCCACATATCCAGGGCTAAATGCAGCATAGCCCTGTCCTTCAACATTTCCCATGATCATTGTAGTGGTGTCTACTCGGGGCAGAATCCATCCAATTACCCCAGAGCATGGGAACAGCTCTGGTCTGGTGGCAACTTTCATGAGAGCAGATTTCTCTATGTTAGCATAGATGGATTCTTCTTCGAGGCCCATGTCGGGGACCTCCCTGCGGGAAATCAATCTATACACTTCACCCCATTTGTACTCGGGTTCCACACCAAAAACACATTGAGTTTCTTCATATATGTACTCGGTCTTTGTGACATCTTCTACTTCTGGTCCTTCTTCGACCATAGGGGCCTTCTTCTTCTTCCTCTTGGACATGGTGGATTCGAATTCTTCCTGCCATATATAACATTGTAACATGATAAATTCAATTTGCAGACATTCACAAGACACTATGCAGCATTTTATTCTCTCTATGTGTATCATGACAGCAACTAGTCCATGAAGCTAGGATATAAGCTTGCATAACCTGACTGGCCTGACTAACAGGACTATTACATCCAAATGCACACTATCTTAGCATGATACAAAACAGTGCTGTATGATATTAAATCATTCCATCAACCATCTTCTAGACTGCAATAAAACTACATCCATATGCGATGTGCCATTTTCATGTGTCTTAATGTGATAGCAAGTAGGGAAGCAAATGCATGCATGTACGGCCTAAAAATGCCCTGACTATCAGAACCATTAAAATGCAATGTTCAGTGTTCAATAGTTTAGTCTGTTTATATCAACAAAAGAGATAATTGGCAGTAGTTATATGCAATATGATTGTGAGAGTCTCCTGCGTTTTATAATAACAAACATTTTAACCATAAATAGCCTAGCCGGACTAAAATCAACAAGGACTTATGCAGTTTGCAGGAGAAAATTTGCATTAAGCTGACTACACATTTCACTCTCTGTGGGTATTATTGTCATCCTACTGCAAAAAACGCTCCTATCAAACTCACTACCCATGCGATTCCCAGCTAGCAAGACACAACAACGCCATATCCCTTCTAACCGACTAGGGTTTCTAACAACCGAGCCCAAATGGACTGCGCGGGACGGCGTGAGCAACACAGGATAGGGTTCGAGAAAAATGGGCAATATGAACCTCGGACGAAAGGAGGAATTACCAAAAGCTTACAGAAAAATCACAACATAACCTCCCCCTGCACCTCATTATCATACACAGGGTGGTTTGGTGCAAGCGGCATAATGGCCGCCTGCACCAAACCCCCACCCACCGCACGCAAGGTTGCGCACCAACAGCCGTGGGCAAAAAAATGCTCCGTAGGTCGACAATTCCCATGCTAGCAGTCAAAATAACCACCCCCCCCCTTATTATATACGCATACATCTAACGGGGCGAAAGAAACCACTGTAACTAAGACTAACCGCATCAATCCTTAACACATGCTTCAAAAGGAACGGGAGAAGGTGAATACACCTACCTGGCACCGACGTATCCAGCGCGGGGAGGTCTGGCAAGCCTCGTGGTGGAGACACCTGTACTGAGAGTACCGCAAATGATGAACCGGGCGATAGCACGACAATGATGGGCGCGGCAGTTAAAAAAAACGATAGAATAATACCTTGCCCCCCCGTGAATATATAGATATGGCCCGCACGTGGGAAAAATTAAGGGATCGGGAGGCAAAGCGCTGCTCCTTCCGCAACGACGGAAAGCTATAGCATAAAACCCTCTGCAACGATAGGCAAGGCCCACCAAAAAAAAACTAATGGTCGGACGTCGGAAGCCAAAAGCTTAAACTCTTCCGCAATGGCGGACACTCATAACATAAACACCGTCTGTAAAACTCAAGCCAAAAACCAAATGACTATACGTCGGAAGCCTAACACTTTTCCCATTCGCCACGTCGGGACCTCAAAACTCAACCCCATCCGTAACGGCGAAGAGAGCAATGATAAAAGGCTCCGATACAAAGCCAAAAGACAACCAAAACACATAAATCGAAAGGAAAGTGAAAACCCATCCGTAACGGCGGAAATCAAATGCAAAGATTCGTCCGCAACAGCGAACAAGGAAATAACCACACCTTCCAACGTAAAGCCAAAAGTCATCCGCAACGGCGGCGGGAAAGTCAATTAAACAAACTTCCGATTTAGAGTGGCTTCAAAGGTATTCAAAAATAACGATAAGGCTTGACAAAAAAGGGAAAATTTCCAGCATTAGAGGGAGATGTAAATAGGTGGTAAACCAATTCACGATGAGAAACTCTTTCTGAAAGTTCCCTGACCAAAGCAAAGCATAAAATCAAGCTAACCAAAGCAAAAGGAGGGTCCTAAAAATTTTTGGAATTTTGGGAAATTGTTGCAGCTGCAACACTATGCTACATACATTCAAAATAGGGATCTACAGAAATCAGTTAGTGGAAAAACACCATATGAGGCTTGGTTTGGTCCCAAGCCAAATATTTCACATTTCAAGATTTTTGGCTCAAGGGCATGGGCTCAAATTCCTTCAGAAAAGAGAAAGGCCTTGCAAACACAAAGCACGGAGTGCATCATGGTAGGATATGGTGAAGATACAAAGGGATGCAAGATGTTTGATCTATCCACACACAAGACTTTCATAGAATTAAGTGTGCAATTTGAAGAAGAAATTATTCTAGATTTTGAACTAGCACCGGGGGAATGCTCTTATCCTCAACACCAAGATGATGTAAGTGATGGTTCCCTTTCTGATATTTCCAATATTTTTTATTCTGATATGGCTTAATATAATTTTTTTGAGCATGAATCACCCTAAAGTCCCAAGTTGGAATAGAAAACCATATAAGTCGTTGGGGATTTAGCAGGAAATCCTGTAGATCCTAGGAAGACTAGATCACAATTCCAAAGTGATTATTTTGCAAATTAGTTGGGTATTTCTAAGCATTGTTATATGATGGTTGGATATGATCCACAGTCCTATCAGGAATCATCTTATGAACCAATATGGAAATCATCCATGCCATAAGAGTTCAACTTTCTACAGGAGAATGAGACTTGGGAGTTGCTTCATTTGCCTCCCAATAGGAATCTTGTGCAATGCAAGTGGGTATATAGGAAAAAATTTGATGATGATGGGTCTGATATAAAATATAAGTTCATATTAGTTTCCATAGGATTCTCTCAATTCCAAGGAGTGGACTATACAGAGACATTTGCACCGGTTGCAAAGATGGACTCTATCGGACTAGTTTTAGCCATTGCTGCTAGTAAGCATTGAGAAGTTCACCACATGGATGTCAAAAGTGCATTTCTTTAGGGTGAGCTACAAGAAAATATATATGTGAAGCAACCTGAAGGTTTCCAAGATAATCCTTCCCTTATATGCAGGTTAAAGAAGTCACTCTATGGCCTCAAGCAAGCCCCAAGGGCTTGGTATGCCAAGATGGACAATTTTCTGCTTTCACTTGGCTTTGTTAGATGCAAGTCTGATCCTAATGTTTATTTGTAGAATATTGTTTATGTATTACAGCTCATTGTACTATATGTTAATGAAATTTTTTCTACAGGTAGCTTCACTATATAAATTGGGTCAATTAAAGCATCTTTGCACAGTGAATTTTCAATGACCGATCTAGGCTTGTTGAAACAATTTCTTGGTTTGGAAATTGTACAATTTTAAACAGGGATCAAGGTCAGACAAAAAAAGTACACTTTAAACCTGTTATTTAAGTTTAATATGTATGAATGTAAAGCATCCAACTTCCCATTCCTTTTTGGTATCAAACTACGTGAAGTTGGTGACTCTCCATTGGTGGATTGCTCATTGTGTAGACAACTAGCCGGGAGTTTGTTGTATCTTACTCATTATAGACCTGATTTATCATATGTTGTAGGTGATGTAGCTAGATACATGCAAGAGCCTCATGATATCCATTGGAAGTCATCCAAGAGGATCCTTCAGTATGTACAAGGCACCAGGAACTTCGGGGTACACTCTGTTGCTAGTTCTCCACTAGAACTAGTAGTATTTTCTGATTTTGATTGGGTTGGCAATCCCAATGATAGAAATTCCACTTCATGTTTTGTATTCATGATTTCCAATGGTACCATATGCTTTTAAAGTAAAAAAAAACACACTATTTCCCTTTCTTCAGCGGAGGCTGAGTACATAGGAGTAGTGAATGCAGGTCCACAATGTGTGTGGTTGCAAGGTATTCTTGGGGAACTTGGTGTTTGTTGATGCCTGGAAATTCACAGGTAACAAAAGTTAGGGATTCTCGCCAGTAAACATTCCCAACTAGCTCGTTACTGTTTGGTATGGGGAATCTGTCTGGTTTATGGTCCGGCTACCGTAGGTCAAGTAACAAAAATAAAAGGTTTTACCGGTTATGGCTCGATCCACCGTGTATATTTTAGTTTTTTGAATTTAAGTATGATATGCAAGTGCCTATCTAAGAATACAAACTGATAGAGAATACGAGGATCGGTCACAATGTGATACACAGGTTCTTACCTCTCGTCTTAACTCTCTCGCATCTAAATCACACACAGCAAGAAAATAAAACTAACTATCTAACCTATCCCTAGGGAGCAAGATTATCATTTATCAATGAGTAATGTATCTCTGCACATGCATTAAGAAAAATCACAGATAGTTGTTATTTAATTCAAAACACATGAACATTAATAGATATATGAACAACAAGATAGCTCATTGTTTATGAAAAGCCTTCATTACTCATAGTGGAAATTTCATATAATAAACCAGAGCGCATTCATAACAAGAACGTAGGTTCAAAGAGTTAGAACGATCTCACGGTTAATGAACAATAGCTGAAAACGAAATAGTTCACATTCAACAAATCCATAGCACAGCATTTGAAATCTTCCACCAAGCTTTCTCCAATATGAAACTTGTAATTCTTATTGCAAAAGGAATTAGTTCTTCTTACAACATAATCTCACAAATCTATCTGAGAAAAATTCCCTTGCAAATTTAGTCATGATGATATTGTGTTAAAAGATACATCTTTTATTGATCCTTTTTCACGAATTTTGAATCATACTTCTGATGAGATTCTTTTCAGTCATGATTCTCATGAGAAATCTATTTTCTTCCGACTTGATTTTTATGATCCGATTTATGCATGGTGGGAGGAATCATTTATTAAAAGGTTTCCGTGTCATATTTTATGCTTTGTACATACAAAATTTGATTTAGTTTCTTTTCTTCATTTTGAATTATTCCAATTTCCAATACTTATACATGACTTGTTTTCTCTGGCAGGTTTTAAGCTACGCGAATGGCTTCATTGGAAATTTTCATTTACTTAATTTGTATATATGTTATTTTATTAGTTTAGGTTAGGTTTATAATTTAGAATGATTTATGTTTGTTTACATTTGAATAAATGCAGATATATGGAGTTGTGACAACATCATTTTAAGGATGAGATGACGACATCATTATCAGGGAAGCAGTTCTTTACTTCCTCTCATTTTTTTTTTAATCTTTTCATTAAAAGAAAGAACCTTTCATCCTTTTACAACTGCATACTCATTAGGATTTATTTTGTTTCTGAATAAAACACATTAGATTAACATCCCATCAATTATTAAAAAACAACTTTGACTTAATTGAAAGATTTTAAAAAAAAAAAATAGAGATAAAAAACTTCAAAACATGTTAATCTATTTTAATCTCTCATTTTCTTTGCTGGTAATCAATAATAGGTTGTTAAACCCATTTGATGAGATCTTGATTTAACTCATGTGTTATGTGTGTATAATTTATTTTAAAAATTTCATTTTCTTTACTAAGAGTTTTCCCGTAGACTTTGAAATCCTTCGTTTCAATAATTTGCTCAAATAAAACTCATGTATATATTGTATATATTTACTGGTTGTTTTCTTTTCAATTTATTTTTCTTTTTCTTTTGATTTTTGTTGTTCTTTTGATTTTTCAGAACCAGGAGAAATGATTGAGATCTGGAAATGTTTTTATGTCATAAAATTGGAATCTGATTATATAAAACATGAAGAAAGCAAGACTTTTAGAAATATGTTCTTATCTCAGAAATAAAAGAAAAAGAAATTGAACTGTTGCAAACAAAAACTACTAGACGAAAACTTTCACTTTATTTCATTTCTTTTATCATTATCCTCAAATTGTTGGATTTAATAGATATTGAAGTCATTATTACTAGGAATTCTATTACTTATTTAGAAATCAGTTTTGGGAAAGCAGTTGCAATTTAATAATAAAATCAGTTATCTATAGATCATTTACGCTATCTTACTCGTAAAGAGTTTCCTATTACGTTCCCCCATTATAAACATGCAAATCTCTTGTAGATGAGCACTTAAATGCTGAGTATGAAACCTTTTTTAAATTTATTAGCTTGGGATATAAGCCGTTGGGTAGAATGGGTTAAAAGACGTACCCTTTCGAGGCTATGGATGCCTGCGGGTAGGAGGGCTCCGTCTATGGCATACTTGGATTCCAAATCATAAAGTGTTATATATACAAAAATCTATAAGAATCCAAGGTCATCCCACACTCATGAAGAGGTTCCAATGCAGCTTACCCATTAATAAATTGAGAAGTTCTAAATATTTGTGTTTTATCCTATCTTGGGACTAGAACAGTAGGATGTATGGTTAAAAGTCAACCCTTTCGAAGCTATGGACGCTTTCGGGGAGGGTCATGACTGTAGTATTGGGATCATATCTTTAAAAACTGGTCAAATATCAAAATTGCGTTGTATTTCTCAGGACTAATTTCTTTTGGAGTCTTATGTTTTCTGAAAAAACTTAAAATTCGTATCATTTTTTAAGGTAATTTCTGGATAATGATAAAAGAATTGAATATGGTATTAGTTTGAAATCTAGTCTTATCACAAGGCACAGTTCTTTTATCTTCGGGAAAATGCTAATCTGAGTTAAAGGAAATTTTTCTTATCTTGCTACATACACAAGTCAGATTTCATGTTTTTGCAGAGATAACCGTTTCGCCCAGTCAGTCGCCATCTGTTGTGCCCCTACCCAACAGCCTTTAAAAAACATTGTTTCATCAAAAAAAATTGTATTTTTTTTTGGTGAAATGTTTGAATTTCATATAGCAAAACTAAAGAATTGACAGCTACTGAAATGGTGACATTACAGAAGCTACTGAAACCATGAAATCAAATGTTTTTTAAAGAAAACCTTTGCAAACTATGGATTAGTTGACAAAATCACTAGTTTGAAATTATTATTTTGAGTGGATTTGCATTGAAAATCAAGGGATAAGTGTTAATAATTTGTCATAAACTAATTTTGAAATCTTATCCAAATATTTATTATTTGATTTTATTATGTGATTTTGTTATCGTAAATATTGATAAGGTTTTAAAATTGGAAGGTTGATCATTGAAATTTTGGTACCTTATAAATGGATAATTTTGATTCAATTATTCAACTTGGTAATTTTGATTCATGAAACAATGGATATTGGAGGATAAAACCATGCATTCAAGTTAAGAGTTTGAAAGATATATTACTAAGCCTATCCTATTATTTTTGCTATATTATTTAAAAGTGTTGAATAAATAAAGATCAAAAAAATATCTTTTCAATTAATAGACTTTATCATTTTTATTATTTATACAAAATAAATCAACCTTTTAATTATTTTGTATAAATATAATGTATAAATAAAGTTCTTTGATCTTTTTAATATTTACCTAGAATGTTAGGTATAATTGACACTTTATTCTAAATCTATCATATTTGCAAAAATATCATTCTCTCAAACCAGGAATCAACGTGAATTTTATAAAGGACTTTAGAAATGTTAAATATTTTAATGAGTCTTTAGTCACCTTGATACATAAAAATATTCATTAACGGTTTTATTTAATCATTGGTTCATGTGTCTTCAAAGGGGGATAAAATACAAGTTAAAATGTTATATCCAAATAAATTTTGATAAACATATATTTCATCCCACTTTGAATGTGTTGTTAGCACGCAAATATTGCAGGCGGTGTATTTAAGTTTGGCGACATAAACCCTATTAACGCCACATGCTGACCGATGAAGACCATCAATATTAACACCATCGCATATATGAAGGAGGTGCCAGAAAAACGAAGGGATCACAGTGATTTTCTCCACCGGATCGCGCTGGTTTTCGGTGCTCATCAATAAAAATATATTTCTGTTAAAACAAATTGATAGAGGGAGATCAATTCTGGATGCCACGATCGGATTATGTTGTAAATGCTTTACAAACAAATCTCATGAAAACAAGGGAAAGGGAGATGATTTTACTTCTATTTTGTTATTCTATCCTTTTATTAGATTATTTTAACAAGTCTTGCCTCTCTTTATGTGAGCGATTGGATTATTTTTATGCAGGTTCATAGAATAAGGAGCATACAGTTACGCTATCTCTTGAAGTTCAGGTTTGTTTGGAACTGTACGCATGATATCATGCTAGATATTATGCAATACTGATTCTTTGGTTTTGATCGGGTTTGCTGCGTTGCTAAAAGGATCAGCAGTTCAATTTCCAGAGAAATTGCTGGGACTAAGAGAGAAAATGAACAAAATTGCCGGGAGACGAATTTCATTTTCAGCCAGTTATTAAAAACGCGTTTTCAATTGACAGACATTTTTCGGGCCATATTGTGAGCAAATGAAGGCAGATCTCAAAAATCCTCCACATGGGTTTTTTCCAGAATGGGCCCATTTATCTTTACTCAGGATTATTTCGCCAGAAAGTGATGGATTCTAGGAGATTTTTGGGATCCTCTGAACATGATCTTTGCAGTTGCAGCCAGCAGGGAAACTGATTTTTCCAGAAATTCGCCAGTGCCAAACTGAATTTGGATTCCATTGCTTCTGACTGTTGTTTATTTAAGCATAAGAAGAATTTGATTGTAGGAAGAGGCTTAACTGAGGGATTTTTCTTTCAAATTAGAATCGTTGCTGCCAGGAATTAGTTTGGGAATGCTCAACAGGATTGAAGAATTTCTTTTTCACTTTTCGAAGAGCAGACCAAGAGCTGGAGTTGGGGGTCGATAGTTTGGGAGAAACAAGGGACAAGACTGTTGTTTGATTTCCATGTGACTCAAGACAGTTTGCTGTCAGCAGCCACAGATTGTTAAACTGGTGATACTTCTATATATTTACAGTATTTCTACTTTGTATATGTGTATATTGTATCGCTTAGTCTTGTTGTTTATTTTTTCTATTTTATTAATGTTTGTTATGATCTCTTTTAAGAATTATGCAAATATATGTTATAATTATCGACTTGTACTGGTCTCGGTTTACTGATGTTTGACATCATACCATTTGTGGTGTATGTTCCTATTGTATGATCTTGTTAATTTCAGGATTTCTTTTGAATACTTTCAGGATTGTTAATGCAATAGTTTCATTGGTATATTTGATAACAGGTTAAATATTCTCTTCGCTCCCGATCGGGATAAGACCAAGAACAGATTAAGAGTTGTTTTTTGTAAATTATTTCATTAAAAACAGCCATTGAATCAGATGTTTATATTCATGTCACATTCAGGTTATTTTCTGATTTTTGTAAGTAATGTATATTTGTTAATAATGCAATTTTGTAACTAAATATTAACATGTTAATATTTGATTAACTTTTGATTATTATATTGTAAGTTAAGTTAATTTAATAGATTTAGTTCATAGATTAATTTAATTATATTACTAGTTCATTAGTAATCAGATTAATTAGTTTAATTTGTATATTCGTTAACTAGTTTAATTTGTACATTCGTAGGTATTTGGTAGATTTAATTAACTAGAACAATAGCTTTAGTTTTATTTATAGACTTTCAGGCTAACAGAGCCTTTAAACCTGTCGGGAACAACCATCCCAAACAGCTTGGAGCCTGCTTTAAGAATCTCGGTCTAGGTTGTTTTCCCCCGTTACGTGCATAGTCATTTATGCCTGTCAACAGACCCCAAAAAAAATAAGGCTTCCCACCATATACCAACTTAGGGTGTTTACAACAAAACATATATCTGGCCCTGTATTGGTCAAATACATTAGTGAACCAATAATATGTCTGTATAAGGTAACATCCACTATCTCCAAAGAGTTGTCATTCAAAAGGTTCGAATTCATTGTCATCTAAGAAGTCATATCCTTAAAATCCATCATCCCAAATATCTTTAGGATCTCAACTGCATATTGTCCTTGGTTTAGGAAAATCTCGTCTGGATACTGCCATACTTGAAGACTTAGAAAATAGTGCATTATTCTAAGGTATTTCATCTCAAATTATGCAGCAAGCTTCTTATTGCATTCATTAATGGGCTTATCCACAGCTTTCAAGAATAAATTATCCACATATACTAGTAATATCATAAGTCCATGATCCTCAATCTTATAGTAGAGGTTGAAATATGCTTTACTCTTGGTAAATCCCAAACTCATCAGGAAGCCGTCAATTCTTCCATACCATGCTCTGGGTTCTTGCTTCAACCCATACAACACTTTCTTTAGTCTGCATACATGAGTCTTTTGATCATCTGTCTCAAAGCATTGTGGTTGTTCAATGTATACTTATTCTTCTATCATTCCATTCAGGAAGGTTGTCTTTACATCCATCTGATGTAACTTCCACTTAATATTGGATGTTGAGGCAGTGATGGTTCTGATTGAGGTGTACCTTGCTATTGGTGCAAAGGTCTCCTCTTATTCGATTCCTTCCTTATGAGAGAATCTGCAAGCTACAAATCTTGCCTTGTACTTCTCTATACAATTGTCTTCCTCGCACTTTGTTTTGTAGATCCATTTTGAGGATACTACTGATTTGTGCTTTGATCTTGGTACTACTTCCCATTCATCATTCGTTATAATGGGCTGGTATTCCTCGACTATGGAATCTACCCATTCCTTTTGCTTTATTTCTTCTTCAAAGCATGCAGTTTCTTTGTCAACGAGATTACACATTAAGGCCACATAATTGGGGTGTGGCTTTGGCTTCTTTCTTTCTCTTATGGTTCCTTATGGAACACCATGTCTTTATGTTTCTTCAATTAACTCTCATGCCCAAGCATGCCTTATTTTTCATGAGATAATATCACTAGGAAATAATTCAGGTATCTAAGTTTTTGTTATGTCATGATCCTTGGGCATATGTTCTTCCTGCTCATTTTTTACTGGTTTAGAACCTTTTGTAGCTCTAGGAGTTTCATGCTCCTCTTCGACTTCCTTGTCTTTCTTTGGTTTTATAAAAGTTGTATCTTCGTCAATGTGACATCTCTTCTTAGTTCAGTTTGACGATATCCTGGGATATAGATTTAGTAAGCCTTTTATTTCTCACTATATCCTACAAACAATCCCTTCTTTCCTGAAGGGTCCAACTCCGATCTTTTCTCCTTGGGAATGTGTATGTATACCGGACAACCAAATATTTTTATGTAACTGACTTCGATATTTTATCCAGTAAACATCTATTATGAAGTATTATTCCCAAGGGAACTGTGGGAGATTCTATTTTGTACATATACTATTGTTCTAGCTGCTTCTTCCCATATGTACATAGGTATATCTTGATCATGGATGATTTTATAGCTTCCATGATAGATCTATTCTTCCTTTCAGCCACACCATTTTGTTGAGGATTATAGGGGATGGTGAGCTCCCTCTTAATCCCATATTCTTTACAATACTCGTTGAATTCACCTGATGTGAATTCTCCTCCATTATCTGATCTTAAGTTCTTGATCCTCTTTTCAGAGAGATTTAATACAAGAGCCTTAAAATCCTTGAACTCCTCAAACAATTCATCCTTCTTCTTCAAGAAATAGATCCAAGTTTTGTGGGAGTAGCCATCGATGAAGCATAGTAAACATACCCACTTAATGAAGTACTTTGCATTGGCCTGTATACATCTAAATGGACAATGTCTAGAACCCCTTTTTCTTTATTGCCACTGCTTGGATAAGGGTTCTTAGTATTCTTTCCTTGTGCACATCCTTTGCACACTCCTTCATGGTTTACCTGGATCTCTGGTAAACTTGGCACCACCTTGATCACAATTGGCAATTCTTTGTAATTGATATGAGCAAGTATTATGTGCCACAGTTCACATGGGCTTACGGTGCTAGACATCAAGGTTGAATCTGCATGCCCCTTTAATTTGTAGAGTCCTCCTTATTCAACTCCAATAACTATTGCATCATCTATAATTTTTCCTTTTGTCCACTTGAGGAATTCACCATCTACAAAATCAACTTTGAAACCTTTCTTATCTAATGCTAAGATAGAAACGAGATTCTTATTTAGTCCTGGGACATACAAGACATCCTTCATATTCATGGACTTTCCAGAGTGCAACTTATAAGAGGATTCTCCCATCCCTTTGATGAGATATTGATAATCATATCTAAGCATTACTTTGTGTGGGACTCCTTCTGTACAAGACAAGAGAGTGAGTCCTTGTAACCTATCATGTGATTGGAGCCACTGCTATCTACTATCCATGTATCATTACCAGGTGAGACTGAACCTGTGAGTGTTGAAATTAAAACATATTCTTCATAGGAATATTTATATCCTTTAGTTCTTTCCTCATCTTCTTGATTATTTTCTTTAGCTGCACGGGCCTGGAATATTTTGTTCCTCTTATTGAGTTGGTATGCCTTCAAGGGACAATTTATGGAGATGTGTACTATATTGTGGAAAGCAAAGCATTCAAAATATGAGAAGTCCTTCTTGATCCTCTTATTCTTTTCATACCCTAGCATCTTTCTAGGAGGATGATCATAATTCTTCCTTTTGTTATTTCCTTTGGTGTGGGATACCAAATCTTGATCTTCATTTTCATTCAACTTCTATTCTTTGACTGCTATTCTCTTTTCTTCTTGAACACATTATCCCACAACTTTCAAAACTTGGTCAGATTTCTTTTGGAACATATTCCTCGAATGAAAGATTCCCATTTTCTTGGGAGACCATTCAAGGTGGTCATTACAACTTCTTCTTCTTCTATCATGTCACCAATAGCTTCTAGTTGCTCTTTGATTTGGGATACTCTTATGAAGTATGAGTGCATGGTTTCTAACTTCTGAGCCTTAACACTTTTCAGTTGATTTCTCAAAGTCATCTTCCTATTGATATTTCTTCCTTCAAAGAGGTTGGATAGGGAATCAAACATTTCATTTGGTGTTCTCCTTGAATATACTTGAGGGTTAAAGTTATATTTGATGGATTCAGCTATGATCCTCTTATCCTTGATCATATCCTTCTTATTCTTGGTCTTTGCTTCATGTCCTTCTAGTTCTACAACTTCTTCCTTTATGAATCCGTATAGATCATTCTCTTCTAAGATGAGCATGACCCGATACTTCCATGCTCCAAAGTTCTCAGCACCCTCAATATTTTCATCCAACTTGATATTGTTTGTCATATTTAATAGAAGGAGAACCTAAAATGGAATTAGAAGAAACAATACTTACTTAGAGAATACTGCTCATGGCTGAGTTTCTTTGGGATGACCTAGGGTTTGATGGTAAAACCCAAATTTTCCAGCTGGAATCACTTGTAGGGTTGAGTGGTGGAAAAGATGCGCCTTCCCAAGGAGAGCTAGACTGTATCTTTCTTTTTTCGAGATTGATGATGGAACCTCAAGAAAATTGAAGCCCTAGCTCTTCCTAATGGTAGTGTCAAGCCCAAAAATGAAACTTCACAGAATTCAATTATGTTTTCACAAAAATATGTGCCCTCCTAGGGAGAGTTGAGTGAGCCCTATTTTCTTGTTGATATGTTGAGGGAATTGTTTGGAACAATAAAACCTATTTGTATAGTGTCTCCTTTTAGGGTGGCTCTAATACCATGTTAAGTTTTCTTGATTGCTTAGATGATATTCTAAAAAAATTTACAATAGTAGGATCACTAAAAGAACACAAATATTTATCCTAGGAAACCCTCGTGGGGGAGGAAACCCATAAAACTTCCTCAGTATAGAAATCGACCAAAACAATGTAAAATCCCAAGACAACTTCTCCACTCTCTTTCTAGTGCTCTTCTTCTTCTCCCTCTAGCGAAATTGCTTGAGTGGAGTCAGTGCAAATGAAGAAGGAACCTCCCTATTTATAGTTGACCCTTGACTTGACCTAAACTCTAATAGGGACAACTTGTCTAACTGACAAGGCCGACTTGTCTAGTAAGACACCAAAATAATATTTATTATAATGACCCATGGGTACTATTGACCTAAATTACATCTGGAAGTTTACATTGATTCTTTCAATGACTCTTACATCACCAATTACATCAGGGACATCTACGAATGGAGGAATGCCAATAATACAAATAGAATATCTTCTGAAGTTACATTATTTTAATACTATGTTGTTCTTATCAACGGTAGCCTCGCTGAGTTTTTTCTGCATCTAGGGTCTTACGCCAAGGATGTCCTCTATCCCATATTCTCTTTTTATTAATCATGTATGGACTCAATAGACTGATTGGAAAGAACACAGTGGACGGTAACATTCAAGGTATCAAATTCGGTCCTTGTTTATCAATCACACATCTCTTGTTTGTACATGATGTTATGATATTTGGAATTGGCTCAGTTCATGAATAGGAACGATATCATCAACTGATCAACCTTTTTTGAAAAGTCTCAGGTATGTCCATCAATATAAGTAAATATCTATTATTGGAAAATGAGATGGACCTGCAAGTTGTTAAAGACATTAAATATTTCTTTCCTCTATTATTTTCTTCCTTATCTAATGGCTCGAAATATTTGGGATACTTCATCAAACCAAATGGATACACAACTGGGGACTGGAAATGGATTTTGAGAAGGTTTGATAAAAGAATTAACCATTGGTGTCGATGTCGGATTTGTTTGGGTGGGCCTCTAATCCTAGAAAAATAAGTGATGGAGAATTTGGATGTTGATTGGATGGCTTTGTGTAAAGTCCCTAAATCGATCCTAAATGGTATCAGAAAAAAAATATATATATATATTTATTTTCCTTTTGTTTGGTAAAATTCATCATTCTAAAATGGATCTTGTTAGTTGGGAACGCGTGGACCGTCGAAAAGCTTTGGGTGGTTGGGCTATTAAAAATACTTTTTTATTTTCAAAATCCCTCCTGGCTAGAAGCTTATGGCTCACTATATTTGGAGATAGCCTTTGGGGTTAGTTACTAAAATTTCAATATCTAAAAAATCTATCTATTTATTAGTGTATTAGATGCAAGGATAAAATTATAAAAGGGGCATCAAAATTTTGGGTAGGGATGATCAATTCATTTGACATCACGGGGATTGGTTAGCTTGGGTCCTTGGCAACGATCACAACATTCTCATTGGGAGAGATCCAATTATTGGTGGAACAATTGTTTATAGGTTATCATAACATCTCATTTCATTTCTTCACTCAAAGGAATATTATAACTTGAACCACATTTCAATGAGTTTTTCCTCAAGTGTAGTTTCTCATGGTTGGATTTTAGCTATACAATTGGGCCTAAAAGTTAGTATGGTGTCAGAGTGGTATGATTATATTATTGTCCTGCAAATAGTTTTTATTCATCTTGAGGAATGAAAGGAAGGTGTTTCAAAACTGGGGTATCAAGCCTTGTTTGAAGATCAAATTGGTGCATTAAATTGGTGACTCATTCCTTTACGGAAATGGAACGTCCCATATAAATTAACTCTATTCACTTGGGTATTCCTGGAAAACCACATTTTGACATGGGAAAATCTTTGTAAAAGAGGTCAATATGTGCCTAGCTTTTGTTTTTTGTGTGGATGTTCATAAGAAATTGTTATGCATCTCTTTGTTACATGTTTATTTGTGAAATCCCTTTGGTTATTTGTTTACAGGTTATGCAATCTCCCAGAAGCATGGACAAGTGATTCTTTGGCCGAATGCTGCATTAACTAGAAAATGGATGGGAGTGATTTGAAATATCTTCCGTGTTTCCTTTGCTAAGAAATATGGAAATATAGGAATACAAAAATATTTGAAGGCTCAAATCAGTCAATTTCCATGGTTGGGTCTAGGGTGTGGATTCTTTCAAGAGTTATCAACAAATAAATCGTCCACTTCAAAAGGCTTAATTTCATTTCCTCTAGAGCCTCCATTGATGTATGATAAATATACAACTTTGTTTGATGGGGTGTCTTACTTGTGCCAATTCAAATGTGGTGCTGAAGCTATCCTCTTGTTGGACAACTCAAACTTCTTTAAAATTTTGATGTGTTGTGGTTCAGGTTCCAACACAAAAGGTGAAATAATGGCTTTATCGATGACTCTTTATTTCTCTAGGTTTATGAAGCTTGATGGCATATGGATCTATGGGGATGCCAAAGTGATCATAAAATGGGAAATAAATCTTTCAAAATCTCTGCTCTTCACCTCATAGCTTGGTTAAATATCTCTTGTCAGATGATCAGTCACTTCAAGAACATATCGTTTTATCATATTCTTAGACATTTTAATCAAGAAGCGGACCTTCTCTCCAAGAAGGCTCTTAATGTGGAAAAATACTACATTTTTTTTTATGAAAAATGAAATGGTTATGTCCTCTCTTTCGAGAACAATATTCAAATATATTCTTCATAATTTTGGCTCATGGTTTCTAGGATTCTTTCTGTTGTTCTTTTTGTTCTTCATGTCCATCTGGAAAATTGGGTCTATTGGCTTCTTATCAGAGCTAAGTTACTTTACTTTGTGTCTACATCCTCGAACTATCTAGATATTTATGGGTCTATGTCTCTGTTTTGGTTATTGGACCATATCTACTTCATTTTCTTGTAAATCATACAGATACTTTTAATACAAGTATAACTTTTTTTCTTTTGAAAAAAAAAGAAGTTGAACAAAGAGTAGTTTATATTACTTCAAACAAATTAAATGATGACCAAGCTATTACATTATACTAGGCCCATATTATACAACTCATTCATGAACAAGCAAGGAAGGATTACAATAGTTGTAGTCATGAAGCTTATGAAGGGTTTATAGAGACTTTTATGAGTGCAACAAAAATTTAGCAAGCTCTCTAGTAATGTATGAGTGCATTGTTGATTTTTTTATCTATGGAAATGTTTAATTTTATTCTACATGATCGATTAATGCAAATAGTGAAAGACTTATAACAATGTTTAAAATAGCTCTCTTGTAAATTATGAGTGCACTGTCAATTTTTTTTATGGAAATGATCAATTTTCGTTTACATGATAGCTTAATGCAAATAGTGAAAGACCTGGTAACAATGCCTAAAATATCTCAACTTTAGTAGAATTACAAGAACTGATTACGAGGCTATATAATATTTTATAAATTGTATATTAGTATTTATGATTATATTTGATGTTAATATTTAATGTTGTAAAATTTCATAATGCGAAACAACTTTGATTTTGAATCACACCTAGTTTTGTTTAATACTAGATGTTGTCTTTATGTTCACAAATTTTTCTAATGAGTAGTGAGCATAAGAGAAAATTTTATGTTCTAAAATCCCTTACTCATAGGATGACTATTATAAAAGATTATTGAGAATAAGAGGCTGCATTCTTAATAAAATCGAGTTTTGTTCCAGGTGAATTAACATCGTATCCAAGAATTGTAAACAACTAACCATGCATTGCTCGTGCTATTTATAATGTTTTTAAGAATTGTCTTATTTACATAATAAGAGGTGACCTTTGGGCTTTCGGATCCAAAAGTATGTGATTTTTCATTTGAAAACGTTAATATTTACAATATTTTAATTGAAACCTATGAATTAGTTTTCCAGCATCCCCCCCCCCTTAATTTGAAAGGGTGTTTCTGAGTCCAAGCATCTTCATGAAATTTTCTAGTTCCTCTCCTCCAAGCGTTGCGACGAAGATATATATAATTTGCTCATTTCTGGAACAATGTATCAAATTAATTGTCTTGGCATCTACATGATATCAAATAATATGGTACTTTGTGTTGATGTTCTTGGTTTGATCATGGAATATAGGATTCTTTTCCAACTTGATTGCAAAAGTATTTCCAATTAGTAGAGGAGTAAAATTCACTTGTTTCTCCCGCAAATATTCAAGCATTTTTATAAGCCACACATATTCTTCCTCTGTTGTGGAAACTATTGGAATATATTGATTGCATGATCTCCAGGATACAATGGTTGATCCAAGGATCATGAGGTATCCTGAAGTAGACACTCCATTGTCTTTTTTTCCATCAAAGTATGAATCATAATGTCCAATTAGTTTGAAGTCTTCCACCTTATAATATTTGAGTCCAAAATATTGACTCCCCTTCAATTATTTTAGAACTCTTTTTGCAGTAGACCATTATCTTTCACAAGCTTTTTGCATGAACCTGGAAAGGATGGTGGTCAAGTAGACAATACACCCCACAAGTTGGTTGCACTTGGTTACATACTCACATTCATTGCCATTTTTTATGTGATATTCAAGTTTTATTCCATGGGAGTAAAGAAAGTGTTACACTCTGCCATGCTAAACATGTTCAACAATTCTCCAATGTACTTCTTCTAGGCGATGAATGTGTATTTTGGATTCTTGGTCACTTCATCCCTTCTTGATCCTAAAGGAATTATGAAAAAACTTAATAGTTTCTCTCGAAACTTTCTTTGGCAAGGAGGAAAATCTAATAATAAATGTTTCATCTGGTCAATTGGAATATTGTTCAAGCTCCAAAATCCTTTGCGGGGATTGGTATTCATGATCCGGTTTTAAAAAATAAGGTTATGGGAGCCAAATTAATCTAGAATATTGTATATAGGAATAGTTCTTGGTGGAAATATATGACGAGAAAAAAATTAGCTTTCCTCCTTTAGACTTCGTTGTATTGATTTTTGAAATTGGGAGCATGAAGGTTCTAACATATGGATGATTTGTTGAACTGTTGGTGGTCCTATTCAAAATGGCATGTATTGGGTTCCAAGTAATGGTAAACGCATTGACATATGTAAGTACTCAATCCTTGGTGCTCCACTTTTTATTTGTATCGAAGATTGGTCTAATCTTAGAATTTGGCTTAATGATATTGGGGTCAAGTCCTTGGGCTCTCTACCTATGTGTGGGCCTTACTCAATGTTCCCATTGGGTTAGCTTTCCTAATAACTGCAATTGAATGGTTTACCTTGGGTTACTGTCCTTAAAATGAGGGGAAGTGCCTAAGTGTTTCATGTAATGTGTATTCCATTGGAAAAAAACAAGAAAAATAAGACAAAGATGAAATGGTATAATCTTGGAAGAATGATAGGGATTATCAAAACACAAACCTTGTGCATCCCTGATCTAGTGATGTAAAATACCAACTCAAGCATCAATATGGCTATCTAGGGTTTCAAGATAGCCATAGGAATGTTTCCCTTGGTGTTAATATATTTATAATATTCCCTCCTAACCTTGATCTAGATCCAAATAATCTCATGGGAGGTCACATCACAATGGGAAAGGGTGGTTTTTGGTAGATGTAGGATTTCTTAGTGTTCTAGGATGGAAGTAATAATTCTCAGTTAGATATTTTTAAGACAACATGGATGAAGATTAGGAGGTATATATCGGATTCAATATTGATCTAATTACAAATTCCTATATGAACCTTTATGATGCATTGTCAGTCCCAAATTTTGCATTGGGTCACACTGGCCTAATGACATTTTCCATATTCATGAGAGTTTGTCAAATTGATGCTAAGGGTCAAATAATTGTAAAGGAGGAAAATTACTAGTTTCCTAGGTTGGGGGTGGAAGCTTAGGGATTTGGAATAAGGGGGACAATAAATTATGTTTGAACATTAGAATGGAATAAATATTTAATAAAGGATATAAATAAAATAAAATACAAGATAAAATCAAAGTGGCAATTGATCATGAAGACACATGGAGAATGTGGGACCCACACAAGCTAGATTTTCTATGCCACATGGCATCCAGACTCTTGTCATTTCGAATCCATGGGAAGTATAGAGGTTATTAGATTATTTAGAAGGCTAATACACTTGGACATATGCATCATAGGTCTAATTTTGGAGGAAATTTAACTTACATGGGAAAGGAAGAGTCATTTTGGGAGCTAGTGGGACACTTGGACTAGATTCCCTAGCTCTATGACAACAATGATGAAGATGATATGACACCTATGACAAAAATAAGATATAAAGGCTAAAATATTACATATCTGACATGTCAAGTCGAAATATATCATCCAATAGAGCTTTCATGTTAGTTGAGGAAGCTCAATGGGCTCCAACTCAAATTTGGGGAAGGTGGAAGGCTAGGAAAGGGAGGACACATGGAAAATCATGAGCACACACCCTAATTCGAATTGGATTGAGTTTTTGGATGGATTGGTAACATTATAAGGATAAGTATTTTTATGAAATATAGGAATCAACCAAGAGAATGTATTTTTATCATTTGAGAAATTGTCATTTGCAAATTGTGAAAGCTAGTGGATGACTAGTTTTCTTGCCTTAGCCAATTTCAAGGGTGAAAGATTCCCATCCAAGTTGGTGTTTGGAGAGGCCACTCAGGTATTTAAAGTATATTTAATGGAGTCTTATTTTCAGGTGTAAGCTATAGTAAATCATGTGTATTCTTATATGGTAGCACTATCTATCAACCATTTCCAATTTTCTTTGCATATTCATGCTCATGGAGGGATTGCGCCTTAGGTGAGATCATGTACTCTTTGGGAGATATATTCCTGATATATTTATTATTTTAATCAGTTAAATATTCTTTATTATTCATTCTCATAAAGTTTCAAGTCTAAATACCCAAGAGTTATATGTCAAAATGACTTTTAATGAGCAAACAGTGACCATTTCCACTCTATTTTGATATATGCTATGGTAATGCTTATTATTTCAAATGGAGGAATGTATATATAATAATGTATGATGAATGGAATTTAATTAATGTTTGTTTCAAGTCTCATGTTCATTACTTAATAATTGGAATCCATTTTACTCATTTTTCTTGCATTGGGAGAAGATTTGGTGCATCTTCCCCAAGGATCGAAATTGTGATTTGGGAGCTATTTTGGAAAGAGTTATAACAGCATGTATAAACTGAACCATGATGAATATGAGAATTTTAAAATATCCCTTACACATAACCTTCCTCTTTTCTGAAATTCGAGTGACTTTGGGACCATTTGAGAAGCCATTTCCGACAATTACCCAGGGGGAATTGGAGCCCCAATTTGTTAGTAAAGACTCCTACATTGAACAGAAAATTAAAGAAGTTTGAAGAAGTAATTTGGGTTTCATAAAACATCCATGAAAATAATATTTAAGTTATAATATCATTCATGTACCTTCTGAGAAAATTTGGGAGCATTTGGGCCAATTCGGAGGTCTAGACATCAAAATTAGTTAAGGTCAAAAATGGGGAAAAAGTGAAAAAACTGGTCATTTAATAAATTTTCAAAGAGGGAAATTACAGTGGTATAATAGCATGGTCTTGGAACCTGTTAATTAATACCATAAATTGAATAAAAAGTTTCAGACATGTCTTTGCTTCACAATAGAACCACAATTCCCACTTTCCCTCCTCCCCGACCAACCATCACAGAAATTACAACCATAGATATTAGAGCATGTCTCTAGGAGTATCGAAAATTGAGCAGGTATATTAAAGAGTGGTATTATTTCCCATGATATCTTTTCAATAATGGATTTAGGCACAAGAAGGGAAAAGTGAATTCATTAAGGGACAATCAGCAATCCAGAAGTTTGGAGGAGCATGAAATGAGAAAAAATCATCCTATTTGTGAAAAGAGCCTAGATACACCATTACAGAAAGAAATAGAGGATCATGAAGTGGAGAATAAATTACCTCAAGGTGATTGCAGAGAAGAAAATAAAGAGGAAAGTGAACACCGGCACACAATCCTTACTGATGGGGGTTGTGAAAATCAAAGAGAATCTATTGATGGATCATTGGACTATGAAAGAGTACCTATTGATGGGTGCTCACAACTCTATGTTGGTGACATAGAGCTCAGATTTGAAAGTGTTGCTGCAATCAAAACTTCCATTAAACATGAAAATGAATACCTTGTATTGTTGAAGAAGAAACAAGATCAACTTCCCCATCACCACTTGAGCTTCACAAAGTTGGTCCAAGCAAGAAGGAAGAAGATGAGGAGGTTCATTTGCAAGAGCCTCATTTTCTTGAAGGGTCCTTAAATATGAATGAAAAGAAGATCCAATATGCCCTTATAATACTCCATGACACTCAAGCATTGGTATCAAATTCTTGTTGGAGACCTACTTCCTTGGAGGAGCCATCCTTCCTTGAAGACATGGAGAAGATTCAAAGAGCAATGTGCAACATCAAAAGTAATTTCATGTCTTTGATTTTTGATAGAAAAATGTCATTGATATTAGTGAATGTTTACATGAATCCTACTTGAAGAATAATGAAGTTATTCATAAGCTCACAATTCACTGAAATGAGCAACTTCTTGAAAAGTTGCAAGACACTTGTTTTCCTCCTATGTTTCAGATTGTTAAATGGTAGATTGTTTGGAGGATTCTCATGACATGGTGGATCATGAGAAATGTGGAAATTTGAATGTGCTTTATGTGTTTGAAGATGAAATTGAATAGATCCAAACACTTGATGTGGTGGAAGAGGAACTTGAATTGTCTCTTGATGAAGGTTATGCAATTTTTAAAGAAGAGCATGATTCCTCTACATTGGAACCAATATATGACAAAGGTTTCACACTTTTGAAGGAGCTGCATGATACTACCCATATGGATCCTTCCCATGATGAAACTTCTGCATGTTTTGATCATTTGGGTGAGTTGTTTCATTCTCCTACATCCTACAATTCCATGTTATGCAGCATTAGTCTCAATGAAGTATGGGTGAAAGGGTTCTTTTTTATGGTACCACATGAGGAGTATGGAACTCATAGATTTAATTTTTATGATGACATGGTTGGAGCATATTATTATTTACATTTGCAGAAGAATCTTTTGTCACTTTATGTTGATGCACATCTACATGGATGCCCCTATGGTATTCACTTGAGTCACTCGGAGACTCATGCTTTTCGTTGCTCCTTGTCTAGTCCATGGGATGTTGGAGAAACTTCATCCCACACTTGGGTAAAGAGATATATGATAGAAGAAAATTATTATTGGAAGAAAAATCCTCTTTTATTTCATGATGATATACATATTCATGGGTGTATTTATGAGACTTATTTGATCCACTTGAAGTCTTCATGTTTTCATGCTCTTTATTTGGTTCATATTTTGGAAGAGGTTCTTCATTCACTGCTTGGATGAAAGAATACATGGCTGAATATTTTGATGCATATAAAATCCTTTTGGAGCAGAATTATAGGACATGGGATCCTCACCTATGTCATTGGAGCAGATTTTATTGGTCACTTGAAGCTCGTATGCACTCGGAAAATGGTGGTCTACTTACTTGGAGGTATAAGCACTTTCATGATTTTTTGATGAGGCACCTCCTAGATGTACATTTTTATTATGTTGTTATGTACTTTGATGATATATATTATGTACTCATGATGTTTGAAAGGATTCATACAAGAAAATGGGATCCCGGAATTCTCTTTTTTAATGGTATGGGTTGGAGAGCACTCTTAATTGTTGGAGTGCAATACAAGCAATGGGACCCTGGGATAGTTTTTAGCCCCATATATTTCAAATTTTTTGGGAAACAAGCAGTATGGGGGATAAATTCCCCACTTAATAAAGTCATTTTAATCACAGTAGTGTAGCAAAATTCATGGTGGTTCCTATCTAAAATCTTCATGGAATCTAAGAGAATCAAAGTTGGGCAACTCAGTGGCAACTTCAAAGAATCATACAGAAAGCAAGTTCTTCAACACCCATGTTTAAAATTGATTGAGGACAAGAAATATTGGGAAGGGAGGATTTATCGTGTCCCAAATTTTGCATTGGGTCACAATGGCCTAATCACATTTTCCATATTCATGAGAGTTTGTCAAATTGATGCTAAGGTCAAATAATTGCCGAGGAAAATTACTAGTTTCCTAGGTTGGGGGTGGAAGCTTTGGGATTTGGAATAAGGGGGACAATAAATTATGTTTGAACATTAGAATGGAATAAATATTTAATAAATGATCTAAATAAATAAATACAATGGAAAATCAAAGTGGCAATTGATCATGAAGACACATGGAGAACGTGGGACCCACACAAGCTAGGTTTTCTACGCCACATGGCATCCTCCTCTTGTCATTTCGAATCCATGGGAATTCTAAAGGTTCTTGTATGAGTTAGAAGGATAATACACTTGGTCATATGCTTCATCGGTTGAACTTGGGAGGAAATGTAACTTACATGGGAAAGGAAGAGTCATTTTGGGAGCTAGTGGGACACTTGGACTAGATTCCCTAGCTCTATGACAACAATGATGAAGATGATCTGACACCTATGACACAAATCAGATCTGAAGGGTGACATATGACATATCTGACATTTTAGGTCAAAATAGACTGTCCAGTATATCTCTCATGTGAGTTGAGGAAGCTCAATGGGATCCAACTCAAATTTGGGTAAGGTGGAAGGTTAGGAAAGGGAGGACACATGGCAAATCATGAGCACACACCCTAATTCAAATTGGACTGAGTTTGTGGATGGATTGGTAACCTTTTTTTTAACAGAAACTTAAAATAGATTATATTAAACAGGTTTTACACAACCATTCAGTACAAAAAATAGTAGCTTAAACATTCTGATTGTTCTAAAGAAAAGAAAGAAAAACTTGGCCCTATAGGAGACCTTAACAAGCCAAAGAGAGTTCTAGTATTTCGAATAATTATAGACAAAGGATAAATATGAACAAACTGCTGATTAAGTAAAATGCAAAAAAACATTTCCTGAGAGGATCATTTTGGTTTGCCTGATTGACCCACAGGCTGGGTTACTGACTCCTCCTCCTTCTTCAGGTTTGCTTCTCCTAGATTTTCTTGGACACGGCTTCCCTGGTTCAACTGTACCAACAGCTGCAAATCTTCCTGAATGCGGTCTACTTTACCCATAATTTCCTTGAGATTCATCTCATTGTCATCAATCCTTGCATCATGGTTGTTGGTCTGGTACGAGAGGTAGTTTACCTCATCAACAAGTTTTTTGACCTCTTTAGCAGCCTCTCTACTATCAGAAATTCCAATAGACACAATTTCATACAAGCGTTGTATATTAATCCTCAAATAGATAAACCCTTCTTCATTCCTTCTACGGTCCATTTCCAACTGGAGAGGATAACCAGTATAACTATCAATAATGTTGTTTAAACTGAGTCTAGACAGATTGCTGAGAACATAATCTAAGAGAGGCAAAACTCTATTTGCGAAAGGGCATCCAAAATTCTTAAAATCTTGGGCTTTTCTAAAAACACGGAGTGAAAAACCTAACTGAGATTCCCCCAAAGAAGAATACTGATAACCCAGGAAGAAACTATCTTCAAAAAGGAACTACCATTTATAGTTATCGTCATTCAGCAAGCAGCTAAGATTCACTAAGATTGAATGGGAGGAACGCCCGATTTCAAGGAGACGATTATGGCAAGTTCTCAAAGAGCCATCCTAGACGAAGCTTCCGTTATCCCCATTGTGCACATAATCCACCAAAGTATCAAATAGAGCCTGGAAGAATTGTAGCAAAGGAGGGTCGATTGTAGGGAGGATCCCTTCACCGAAAACCAAAATGACGAGAGGACACTCTTCTTTGGAGAGGGAATTCATAGACAGAGGAAACAATGAAGGGACAACGGAGGGAGGGAGGCATAAAAATCTTTGTTGAGAAGCCATCGTACTCAGATGGAGACGGGATGGAGCGTACGAGCTGCATAAAAAATAAATCCTGAGGTGAGTGCTAATGAATACAACAGAGGAAGACAATAAATGGAGGAAGGGTGAAGTCCACTTGTCACTGTGGCATGCCAAATGAGTGCCACCGAAAACCATGTCAATTGCCTTTGTGGTTTGGGGCTTGTAGGTGTTTATTAGGTGGGTGATCAATATATGGGTGAGGGACATTCTAAAGGTTAGGGTATTGGCTTATGGAGAGGAGAGGAGTTGTCAATTGATATGAATCCTTGGGGGAGAGAGGCTCCAAATTATCCAAGGCGTCCACTTGAGCATTATTTTCTCTGAGAATGTGAAAGAATTCAATGTTGCCTGTGGTGAGAAGCTTAATTCTGTCGAAGTCTTCTACATTTGATAGCGCCAGAGGAGTAGCCGGTGATAATTTTGAGAATAAATTGGCATGAGTATCCAAATATTAACAACATTGAAATGTCTCTTACATCTATTATATTGAGTCCCTGAAAGAGTTCCATCCACTCAGACTCATTATTCGTCTTATGGCCCAACCCCCATGCAAAAGTTTTTGTCGTTTGTCGTCTGGGATCAAGGAGGATCCCCCCTGCACCTGCCTCCCCGAAATGGATTGGTAACCTTATAATTCTAAGTATTTTATAAAATATAGGAAGCAACCAAGAGAACGGATTTTTATCATTTGAGAAATTGTCATGTGTGAATTGTGAGAGCTAGTGGATGACTAGTTTTCTTGCCTTAGCCAATTTCGAGGGTGAAAGATTCCCATCCAAGTTATTGTTTGGAGAGGCCACTCAGGTATTTCAAGGAGATTTAATGGAGTCTTATTTTCAGGTGTAAGCTACAGGAAATCATCTGGATTATTCTATTGCATCACTCTCTATCAACCATTTCCAGTTTTCTTTGCATATTCATTCTCATGGAGGGATTGCGCCTTGGGTGAGATCATGTACTCTTTGGGAGAGATATTCCTAATATATTAATGATTTTAATTAGTTAAATATGCTATGTTATTCATTCTCATAAATTTTCAAGTCGAAATACCCAATATTTGTACATCAAAATGACTTTTAATGAGCAAACAGTGGCCATTTCCACTCTATTTTGATATATGCTATGGAAATGGTTACTATTTCGAATGGAGGAATGTATATATGATAAATGTATGATTAATGGAATGTAATTAATTTTTATTTCAAGTCTCATGTTCATTAATTAATAATTGGAATCTATTTTACTCATTTTTATTGCATTGGGAGAAGATTTGGTGCATTTTCCCCAAGGGTCGAAATTGTGATTTGGGAGTTGTTTTGGAAAGAGTCATAAAAGCCTGTATAAACTGAACCATGATGAATATGAGACTTTGAAAATTTCCCTTACGCATCCCCTTCCTCTTTTCTAAAATTCGAGTGAATTTGGGACCATTTGAGAAGCCATTACCGGCAATTACCCAGGGGGAATTAGAGCCCCAATTTGCTAGTAAAGGATCCTAATTTGAACAAAACATTAAAAAAGATTGAAGAAGTAATTTGGGGGTCATAAAAAATCCCTAAACATAATATTTAAGTTCTAATATAATTTGTGTACCTTCTGAGAAAATTTGGGATCATTTGGGCCAATTTGGAGGTCTAGACATCAAAACTAGTTAAGGTCAAAATTGGGGAAAAAGTGAAAAAATTGGTCATTTAATAAAATTTCAAAAAGGGACATTGCATGCCTTCATGAAGGAAAACACACAAATCCAAAATTAAATTTTATGCAAGACCGAGATGTATAATTTTTTTAACATAGTGTTAGAGGAATAGATTTAATAATCCCTAATACTTCAGTAGGATAGGTGGGAGTGGGTAGTGGAAACAAATTATCGGTAGTGGAAACAAATTATCAAGCATAAAAACCTATTTTGTTTGAATTTTGAGGTTCAATGGTTAAGTGATGGGTAGAATAAAAGCACACTGAAACTCTCATATACGGAAGATAATATGTAATGTATAAGTATTAGAGAAGTGGGACCAAAATTGGTTTATCGAAGGATCTAACATTAGACCAAGTATTGGTGATGTAAAGAAAAACTATTATAGGGAAGTTTTCAAGAGATTTAAGCTCAAAGAAATAAGTAGGGAAGTGGGTGTGGGGATGTCACATGCCTCAATTTGCAAAACAATTTCGTGTTTTGGGCCAACATTATGTTATATTATATGTTAAAGTTTGTAATTAATGACCAAGTGGGGTCAAGGATAATTCAATGCAATTGCAGAATAATTTATTAATAAATAAATGAAATATGAGACAACAGCTTAGGGAAGTTGTTAAATGAGTATTTTACTGGTCACTTGGTGGAGGAGGCTAGGTTCAGAGCAGACTGACATGTGGCAGCATCCTCAAACTACTTCTAACTGTTGTAGGTGGCAACTTCCCTATTTTTGTGGTCATGATTCCGCAAGAAAGTGGAACAGGAGCAAGTGGCTCATTAACTAAAAACTGACCCAAAATACCTAGGCATGCTAATAAAACTTCCCATTGAAGACAGCTGAGGCTGCTCATTTTGGATTTGTGATCATTCTGAGTGAATGAAGTGCACATGAGAATTCGATGGAGGGGACTAGCTAAAGTAAGTTTGAGTGGACAAGTGCTGAAGACCTGAACTAGTGCAGCTATTCTAAGCTGAGTTCATACTGCTTTAAGCATAACTGAGTTACTACTGAACACTCAGTGGAGTTGCAGAGTATTTCTAGACTACATCTCTCACCCAGTACTTCTACCAGGTGGACCAGGAGACAAGCTTGGGGGTCCTGAGAATTGCAGTCCAGCTCTTCTCCAGGAGTTGGTTTAGAGGAATAGATTCCTTAAGCTGTTGTCACCTCATCTATACTACAGGTTCTACTTGTTTAGTTCAGTCATTTAATTATTTACTGTAGCTGGAAAGCTCAAGATTTATCAATGACATAGTATATTTCTGTCTATTTCTGTTAGGGATAGATAGAAGAAATGTAAATGCTGTGAAAGTTAGTAACTAGATAGATTAGAATAAATAAGCAAAGAAATTTATGAGTTAATTATAGATAGAAAGAAAATACCTAAACTGTATTTTCCACACCTTTTGCAAGGTAGTACTCTAGTACAGTAGGTTAGTTTATTTTTCAAACAGTGGATTCAATAACATATGTATGCAGATGCAAATGATTATTTTCTATAGGATTTTTGTATAAATTATTTATAGGTGTTCTTTTGTAATTTTTATTATTTACTTAAAATACTTAAACAAACTAAATAGAGACAGAGGCAAGAGCCTAAGTATTACACACTAGGAAAAAAGATGTAGGACGTGTTTTGCTGGGAGCTGCGCGCTAGGGTTGATCGCTACTGAGAGTGAGCAGGTATGGCGGCGCCTGGGGGAGGGGAGGTCACCCCCCCCCCCTCCGAGATCGGATGAGGATGCATTCATAAGGCTCCTCACTAACAGAGGAAAGAAGTCCGCTATCCCGAAGATCCCGAAATTTATCAAGAAACTGGAGGAAATCCCTGAAATCGCCCTTCCTAAGGAAAAACCAATGAATAAATCTTTGGCTCTGGCTAAGTGAGGTCAAGTGGGTCAATTTATGGGGTTATGGCCTTCCACCAAGACCAAAGATGATTGGATACAAAGGAACTGGAAGCCCAACCTGAAACATGGAGTGACTTGCTATCCAGTTGGGAGAGGGTTTTTTATTTTCGAATTCATATCAGAAGAAGACCGGGACTTAATCTTCAGAAATGGCCCCTACTTCATGGGGACGCAGGGCCTTTACCTGAACAAATGTATGCCAGACTTTGACCCCATGGTAGATCTCCCCAAAGAGGTGCCGGTGTGGGTCAGGCTCCCTAATCTTCCGGTGCACTGCTGGGACTTCGATTCATTACAGAGAATAGGAAACGGAATCGGCCGCTTCATTGACAAAGCTGACAACAAAGGACAATATACCTACGCCAGAATATGTGTTGAAGTGGATCTAGAAGCCGGCCTCCCGGAGGCAGTTAAGTTAACAGTTGGATCTTGGACCCATTATCAAAAATTGGACTATGAGCACCTACCATTCAAGTGCAGGAACTGCCAAGAGCACGGCCACTTCCAAAGGCACTGTCCCAAACTGGCCGTGGGGAAAGAAGATGCGGAAGGCTGGCAGAAAGTAAAGAAAGGGAAAATCTCAAATAGCACCAAAAGCAAGGAGAAAACGACCCAGGAACCTCCAAAGGAAGGCAACTCAAAAACTAATCCTCAAGAAACTCCTAATGAAGCTCAAACCCCCACCAACGTTCCAGAAATTGAAGAAGCTCGGGAACCACTAGCCCCAATTAACCCAGTCCCCCAACCTGCTATCTCCAATCCGTCAAAGGAACATATAAGCTTGGGATCAGAAACATGAGCCGAATCATCAGAAGAAGGAGATACTGAAGTAAGCAGCCTGTCAGGCACCCCAAACCAGCCAAAGCGGGGACGGAAAACCAAGAAGAAAAGAAGGGAAGAGCAGTCTACAAGGATGTGGTTCAAGGCTCACAGCATACCATTCCAGAAATGATGAACACCAGATCGGGGATGAAACTTGGGAAAACCTCGAAAGGGGGCCATCCCCCTCATCCAGGTAAATAATGCAATACGTCTCCTGGAACTGTAGAGGACTAGGCAGCACTATAAAAGAAGAAGCTATAAGGGATTTAGTAAGAGCAATGATGTCGGAAGTCCTCCTAATCCAGGAGACGAAAATGGAGGAGGCTCTCCTCCAAGCAAGTAACTCGTTCTGGAAGAAAGGCCTGTGTAGGGCTGTGAGTGCAAGAGGAGCATCGGGAGGCTTGGAAACATTCTAGGACTCTACAAAGCTCGATCTTGTAGAAGAAGAAGGAACCACTCACTGGTTATTCACCAAGCTGCTCCACAAAGAATCCGGCCATCTTGTAAGTATTTTTAATATGTATGTTCCTGTCTCTTATGCAGAGAAAAAAGAGGGTTGGGACTCCTTAAAACTTTTTCTTAACCGGCACAATCCTGAAAATTTAGTAGTTGCCGGTGATTTAAATGTAACCCTTGCTCTGTCCGAGAAAAAAGGGGGATCAATTATCTGGGATCCTGTAAGAGAGTGGGTGGAAGACTTGATGCTAGATTGGGATCTTGAAGATATTACTCCTGATAGAGGGAAATTCACTTGGTCCAATAAAAGAATAGGGCCTGGCCATATAGCTGCCCGCCTAGACCGCTTCCTTATTCATTCCTCCTTCCTTACTCTTGGACTTATGGCGACCTACAAGATCCTCCCGCATTATACCTCTGACCACAAACCAATCTCTCTCTCCCTTTCTCCAGGGAAAAATTTAGGCCCCATTCCTTTCCGGTTTAGCCCAATCTGGGTAAACCTGGAAGGCTTCATTGACATTGTGTCAAATTCTTGGAAAGAACCTGTTTATGGATCCCCCTTCTATGTCTGGGAAAAGAAACTCAGAAGACTCAAAGCTGATCTGAAAGCTTGGGCTAAAGGTCTAAGATCTCCTACGAATGAAAGGAAAAGAGCTCAGAAGGCCCTGGAATGGCACCAATTAGTCTTGGAAGAGTCGCCAGTCACTCTTGGCTTGCTCAATCAGGAAGCTGAACTGCAAAGGAAGTACCATAAAGCTTGTAGAGAAGAGGAAATCTACTGGAGAGCCAAGTCAAGGATGCTTTGGCTCCAAGCTGGAGATAAGAATACCACTTTCTTTCACAAGAAAGCCCAGGCCAGGAAAATCTACAACTCCGTCAATGAAATTTAGATACAAGATCAAGTCATAAAGGACTTCAGTGGCATCAAGGAGGCGGCTGCCCACTCCTTTTTAAAAAATCTCTATCCTGCTCTGGATCTGGATCCAGTGGACCCTAATTCCTATCCTCTCTCAGAGATTCCAAATTTGATCAATGATGATGATAACCAGCTGCTGAATAGCCCTGTAAGTATTCAGGAAATCAAGAAAGCCCTCTTTAAAATGGAACCAGAAAAATCTCCGGGAACGGATGGATTCACAGCCCAGTTCTACATTTCTTGCTTGGACATCATCAAAATGTATTTGTACAGAATGGTTAAGAAGGCTCAGAACTGCACCAAGCTGGGGGGCAGCACCAATTCCTCGTTCTTGGCCCTTATTCCTAAAGAAAAAGGTGCCAATAACTTCAGCAGATTTAGGCCTATATCCCTCTGCAATACGGGATATAAAATCATTACCAAAATAATGGCTAACAGACTTAAAAGATTCCTGCCAAAATTGATCCCGGAAAATCAAGGCGGGTTTGTGAAAGGAAGACAAATTCTGGACAATATTATTCTAGTCCAAGAATCCATTCATACCAGCTACAAGAAAAAGGAGAAAGGCATGGTAGTAAAGCTGGATCTAGCCAGTGCTTTTGACAAAGTCAAGCACGATTTCCTTTTTGCAGCCATGAGCAACTTTGGTTTCAGTCAAAAATTTATAGAGTGGGTTAAAGCTTGCATTTCAGCCCCATGGATTGCTCCGTTGGTTAATGGACGTCCCACCAGCTTCTTTAGGGCCTCAAGAGGCCTAAGGCAAGGCTGCCCTCTTTCCCCTGTGCTCTTTGTCATTCAAGTTGTTGTCCTAAGCTTCCAACTCAACAGAAATCTCCAAAATAGATCTCTCTCAGGCATCAGAATTGTCCCAAAGGTTAAGGATGTCAACCACGCCCAGTTCTCTGATGATACTCTTTTATTGGGTGCGGCCAAACTCAATACAGCTAGGAAATTCAAATCAGAACTGGACTTCTACAGGAATAGCTCTGGAAGTGAAATAAATCTCCATAAAAGTAAGATCTATGGTTGGAATTGTTCTCCCCGGGAAATGCTAGATTTATCCCGGATTCTTGAAATGGAAGGCATCACAACTTGGGATACCTTTACCTACCTGGGCATTCCAATCTTTAAAGCTTCCCCTAGAGTTGTTCATTGGCTGCCCATGCTGGACAAGCTAAAAAACAAAATCCATGGGTGGGGAGCAAATTGGCTCAACAAAGCAGGTAAAGTAATCTTGATGAACTCTGTCCTTACCGGTCTTCCTATCTACCAATGCTCAGATCTTCTTGCTCCCAAAACCATAACAAACAAGATTAATGAGCTACTCCGTTGATTTCTTTGGGAGGGTGGCAGAAACAATGAAAAGAAACTGCACCTTGTGAGCTGGGACAGGGTCAAGAAGCCAAAAATGGAGGGGGGCCTTCAAATCAGAGATGTGGCCACCCAAAACCTTGCCATGGGTGGAAAAATTCTCTGGAACATGATCACTGGGAAAAGAACCTGGAGCAAGCAAATTCTCCGGAAAAAATACTTTACAGGAGATAAGGAAAGATGTCTGGAAAAGCCCACAAAAGTGCAGAAAGGATCCCCGATCTTCTCGCTCTGCAAAAAGGCTCTCCCGCACTTCACCTCAAATCTCACGTGGATCCCAGGGAACGGAGCAAAAATTCAAATTTGGGATGACTCTATTCTGGGGGATCAGCCTCTCAATGGATTTAATGAGCTGGAGAACATCAAAGCTTGGCTTAATGCCAACAATTGCAGCACTCTGTGGGACATTTCTTCTTGGAAAAACGATGACAATGAAGCCTAGGAAAGCTGGAATCTGGGTGATTATCCAAACGAGCTCAAGGAGGAAGCGTTGAAATTGCTAGATCTCCTTCAGGGGAAATCTCCCATAAGTGCCAGAACTAAAGATAAACGTGGCTAGGGCTCAGGATCATGAATTTATATGGCTGCTGCAGGCTACGCTGCAATTCTGGAGATTCCTTGGGTTCCTCCAAATCTTGGGCCGTGGAAATCCCTCTAGAAATTTCCGTCAATCCCAAAAATTGACATTTTCATTTGGTCTCTACTCCATAACAGCATTTTGACCAGCAATAACCTCAGGCGAAGAGGATGGGAAGGGCCATCACGTTGCCCACTATGCAATCGCGCTGAGGAGACAGTCGAGCATCTATTCATCCACTACGATTTCACTCATGAAGTCTGGAGAATTATGCTTTTGCCAATTGCTGTCAGTTTACCAAAGTCAGTAATGGAGATTATCAGTTGTTGGAATTCCCTCTCTCCCTTCAATCTAAGCAAAAAAATCCTCCTCAAGAACACGTGGATGTGGATTCCTAAATTCCTATGCTGGAAAATATGGCTGGAGAGGAACAATAGAGTCTTTAAGGAGATCAGCAGACTCCGTACTCAAGTTGCTATCAAAGCTAAGATCATGTTATCAGAAACTTTAAATACCAGGCCTGGAATTAGCAATACGGCCACCCTCTCGGATGATGAAGAACGCTAGTTCAAGGAGTACTATTCGAATCATCAAAGCAAGGAAACCAGCAAACCTCTTCAAAAGGAAAATTGGGAAATCAGGCTGGAAGAACAGGATTTCATTAAGTGGAGATCAGCCCTTGACGAATGGTGCCTCTTCTTTGACGGGGCCTCGAAAGGGAATCCCGGTCAAGCTAGGGGAGGAGGCATCATCTTTGAGCCATCTGGCAAGCTCCATCTGACCTACGCTTGGGGACTAGGCTTCGCCTCTAACAATCAAGCTGAGTATCTGGCATTCTGGCAGGGTCTAAGTCAAGGAAGGAAGCTGAACATTTAAAAGCTCACTATTTTTGGTGACTCCAAATTGATTATTAAAGTGTTACACTCTAAGAAGATGCCAGCGGATATCAATCTTGCTCAAATTTACAGGAAAATTCTTCTCCTTTTGTCTCATTTCAGAACTTTTAAAGCTCTTCATGTTTTAAGGAATATAAATAGCCTGGAGGATGCTGAAGCCAACCGTGGCACTCTGCTGAACAAAATCCAACTAATAGTCAATGGAGAAATTTCAAATTATGCGATTCCCTAAGGCTAAAGCTGCTTCAGCCGCCCCATTACATAGGCACCTTCAGATTTGCAAAAGCTATTTCTGATGAGATCAAGCACAGTAATCGTCATAGGTGCCAAGCTGAAGAGGAAGTTCAGCATAGACTATTGGAATATGCATTGTAAGGCCCTGGCAGCCCATTTGCCAGACTCTTAATAAAATTTTATCCGTTCTTGTAAAAAAAAAAGTATTACACACTAGTTTGTGTAATATTTTAAAACAGTAAAACTAGAAAATTTGTATACTATAATACCTAGTATGTAATCCTAAGCAGTAAATTATCTAGATTTACTTAGCAAAACAGTAAACTAGGTTAAATATCTACCCAGTTAACTCATCTATGTGAAAAATGCAAACTAGGGTTAACTAAAACAAATTGCTAGCCCTGTAAACTTAAAAGAAGCATTAGGGTTTGTAAAAGAACTACTCTTTTATAACAAAATAAAATCATAAATTATAATTATAAAAAATCTAGCAGTATAATCCAAAAATTATAGAAGATAGGTAAATTTATTCAATAATATCATTTCTCTGTTCTATTTCCAGAATTCATTGCTGCATTAATAATTGTGCTATTATCGAAGTATTCCATTGTCATAGGTCCTCAAATCATAATTATTTTAAAGAGAAAACAAAATTTATTAATAATCCATTTAACCCTAAACCCTCGAAAAGTAAATAACAATAAAAGTAACTAAAATAAATAGAATATACATAAATATAAACCAAACAAAGATACTGTTAATTCAGCCTTAAGTTGTTAGAATTATTTTAATATTAAAAACAAAACTGAATAGACATATTCTCGGTCTACGGCCTTTACGTCACCAGTCAAGGCTTAAAATCCTAAATAAAAGTATCTACATACAAACAGAGTTCTCATAAAAACCAAACATTTGTTTCGGCTATGAAAGCCCTTTCAAAAAGAGAAGTGTTGTAAGAACAGCCATTAAGTTTTTTTTTAAACCCTAAACAAATCCTCATATAACAACCCAATGGCCTGTCAATAAAATTCACGGCTTAAAGCCAGTACCAAACAATATCATTATAATTCAACCATGGCCAAAAATGCACAAAACTAATTCATTAAGTCACGATTGTAAGAGCCCGATTCTTCCATTACAAAACAACCACTAGGGCTTTAAAAAAAACAAAGAAACAAACAAAGCATCTATTACCCACGGCCGAATAAGTAACCAACAACACACGGCAGTACCATCATAATCCACCTTACAACTTGTGCAGGAGAACCCCAGGTGAAACCGAGGCTTACTGGGGTGGATTCCCTCATGGAAGCTTGATGGTGGAGTCCTTCAGAACTGAGCCTTCACCTTGTGAACCTGCACAATCAAAACCTCATTTATTAAAATCATATAATTCATAAAATAATAAATTTAAATTGTTCCTAAAGTCTTAAAACAACTTCTTTACTTACCCTGGAGAGTTGCGCAGCTGTCTGGAAGTTGCGAGCTAACCCTAGCTTTCCTCGTTATATCCACGAGTTGAAATGGAGCACTGCCAAAAAGAAAATGCAGTTTGTAGTGTTCAGGTGTGAAGTCCCGATCCACGACGAGGTAAGGACCAAACCCACGATATGAAAGCAAGCAATAAACAAGAACCTAGATCACTCTACCCAACGACTCCCTTCACACTAGTTATGGTCAAAAGCACTCACAAAGTACCAAACTCACTCAGAAAAATGATGGCGAAGACAGCCCAACCTGTAACGCTCTTTTCGACAGTCAAAACTACCTCACAACAGCAGCAAGCACCGTGCTCACTCTTACTGCACTAAAGCTTGAAACACAAACTTGCAAAGGAGCTCATTATAGCTTATGAAGGCCTGCAAGCAAAGGATTTGAGGAATGATAACAAGCCTAGCGGCCATGAGCTTGCAGCTCGACCACCCCACAGCAGAGACAAAGCACAAAATGCGATTTTTTAGGGTTTGAAACAAGTTATATGGCACCTCAAGGTCAACACAAAACCTAATCATCAAACACCAACCATGTGTCCTCCAAATTATTTGCAAGTTATGGGTTTCATGCTATAGTTCGAACTCGTCTAACCTGCACAATCATTTGTTTACAAGTCAGAACCTTGTGGTATCATTGCATAGTATCATTATCCTCATTTTGATTTCTTTGTTTTTATAAACCCAAGACTTCGTGTTTGAGAGGTGTTCATTTACACTGGGGTCTTATTCATAACTTTAAAAATTTAACTTTTCATATTTATGTTCTTCTCATTTTTTTAAATAATGTTACTATTGGTTGTAGTAAGATACAAACAAGGGAGGAATTAACATTATATAGAAAAACTTAACCATAGAGATATTTAAGCTAGGTTTAGTCTAAGCATGGTTTTAAAATGTCAAATATATGCTTTGTCAACCAAAACTCATATAAAATGAGATTTCTGATACAAGAAAATCAAATATAAATACAATAAATATGAAGTTTTGGTCACAAGTAGATTTAACATGTCCTCTAATTTTTTAGATCTCTTAGGTTACTGTGCTCTTATTGACAGAAGTAGATCTATTTATAAAATGACCACCTAAACTTAAATACAAGTCTATAGCTGAAAACACAAAGAGGAAGGTCATTTAAACAAGTACTGTAGCAGTAAGCATAACTAGACTAAACCCAGTCGATTACAATAGTGTTTTACCAACATTTATGCAGATTTCTAAACAATAAAAATATCAACAATACCTCTTACGGGGTCATCCTGCAAAAACAAGCAATTTAACTAGCATTTTATCCTATGCTAGTTGAGGATTTTTCTCGATCTAGATTTTTTGGTAACAAAACTGCTTACCTGTTTAGAACCTGTAAAAGAAGCATCACTTCATTGCGTTAGCTGTAAGCTAAGTAAGCCCCGATCTCAACTAAGGTTCCTTCCTATTGTTAAGACAGTAAGAACACACTTAGTACCAAGATTCAAATATAGTTTTCTTCCTCTGAGCATAACAGCTAAAGTTAACATCTGTATGATGGTACTAACAAGGTAAACAAATAAATCATTTAGAACTATAAATTTGCAATGTTAGATTCTAATACTACTTTTTGAAGTAACCATTAGCGGTTATTGGTCCTTAGGCAGTGACATCCTTGAACATTTTATGTTACATGACAAATTTTAAATTTTTACGAATTTTTAGGTTATTACAGGGGAGCTCAAGCCTTCTGGTTTTTTTTTTGTAAAAATGTATAAGAAGTATATTATATCATCAAAATAAACACAAATTATAGATATGTTCTCGCCTGGACCTCAAGGTGGATAGAGAAAGTAAAACCACCAACCCAACCATGTAAATATACTATCAATTTTGTCCAGTTTTAAACAAAAAAATCCCTCCCAACAGAGGGAAAATAGGCCCGACACCTCATGAAGAACTTAAAGTTTTTAAACATCATCCCAGTACTAAAATACCTATAGGATAACAACCTATCTATAATATAAAACCAAAAAAACTTGAAGATACAACAATTGTTTCCTAAAACATAAGAACCTCTACTAACGTGAGTGACCACCATGCACAAAGTTGGGGAATTCTTCAGTGATGGAGCAACCCTTTTAATCCGAGCTCATTGATTCCTTTGTTGGAAGCTTCACATGTAGTGGCTCCATATTACGCATAAGGACCAGGTCTCCCAGATGCTAATGATAAATTTTGCTTGTAGGTTTTGTAGCAATCTTGACCGGTATCAGGGTTTCTACGCCTTCTACCTCTTATGGACCTGGGGCTTGTTGCACTGTCCATAGTGCTTCATATGCTCCATAGAAACACTGTTTGAATCCTATTCAGTGGTATTATCCCCAATAATACTATATTTCTTAGCACCCAGAGCTTTAAACCTTTTTTCAAATAGAGTGTATCCCCAATAAAAATTATCTTCTAAATTGGTTAGGCTCTTTTCAATTTGCTCCATACTAACTTTTATGTCTAGGGTAGTAGCTTTAGAATTCCAATGTTGTGCCTGGAAATCCTCCATTAACATACTCAACATGTTTTTTACCACCTAGTAGTGGTTTATTTTTCCTTCCAAATACATCGAAGAGAGATGGTGGTAGACTATACCTGCCTCCGAGTGATTTATCAAACCTCTAATCGAAGCAGAGATTGAATTAGTATAACCACCGCCTCCAAATTTTCCAGACCCATGAAAACCCAAGGCACCCCAGCCACTGCTCACTCTTCTTGGATTTCCTCTCTATCGCTAAGCCATAGTGTCTTGATTGAGCCCACTTGATTCCTTAACAGTGAAAACTCAAATGTCAAAACAGAGAACCAAACAATTTCAATACAGTTCCATTACCTGGATTTCATGCATATAAATTCATCTCACCACACATAGGGGCGAATCAATCATCCTCTCACCATGAATGTCGATTTTCCTATGAGCCATCGTTCCCAACACACGAGCAACCGTCATCGAAGGCACCATTAAGGTTTCCATAAAGCCGAACCAAAGCCAAATTAATCCTTCAGTCACATGTATATGTGCTAACGCGTGGGTTAACAGCTGACATCTTGCCAATGTGTCAGCACGTGGCGACCACTCGCATCCAGGGGAGATCAACCCTTCTATTGGGTTACACTAAAATTTATTATTTATTGGTAATATAATGTTTAACCTTTACCTTCAAAACTCCATAGGACCTAGTAATGTTAACAAAATGAGTTAAAATTCTAGGCCTAGCAAGAGAATTGCGGTAATAAAATATGTTAACACTACAATATTTTTATGTGTTGTGTGTTCCCTTAAACCATAACACAATTTACGATCCCTGAACATAAAAAAAATGTAGTGCTATAACTATCAAACAATTAATTTATAAAAACACATGATGTGATTTAAATAATTCAACACTCAATTCTCAATGCTTGACCATTCACAATGTGTGAACTTAAAGACAAACTTGTTACTTAAACAAACAAAAAATTAAATTAAAACCTACATGGGGTAATATAAACATTTAGATGCACCGTTAACAAAGCATTCCTCTTCATAATGTGCACTGTTAAAATGATTTTCAATACACGTTAATAAATTTAACACCTAAACTATGAAATATCCTTTACAACATACTGGTGCTCATTGCTTACAAGGATGCACCAGTTTTTAAGTATATATTGGTGCACCATATACATATGACATATATTATTAAAAATATGTTTTTGGTCGATGCTTTGCAGTGCATACTTATATACAAAGCATCAAAAGTTCTATACTTGCAAAAATGTATGTTTATTCCCGTGGTGCACTTTAAATATGTTCAAGCACCATCTACAATGCATATTTGGTTTCCTAATACCACTAACGCTGCAATTAGTTTACATAATCATTGATAACGATGCGTGATTGTTTTATAGGAACACCAAGGAGATTTGATTTTTTTACAAAAAAAAATTATTGTTTACTTTTGATGTCCTACTTGAATTATTTAGCATTATACTTGGCATTTATATTGATGATAAAAGAAATTTGGGAAATGAGTTACTAATTGATTTTATGAGGTCTTGTCCTACGAATTATTTTCTCAATCCACTAGAGAATAAAACATATACTCTAGTAAAAGGCTCATCTAATTTTATGTTATATATATTAGCAACCAACACCTATATGTCCATGAAACTTGTGGCCAATTCTTTCTCAAAAATACAAACAATTTAAGAGATCTCTCAACGCCACTGTGGAATGCTAGCAATGTGAATCTCCTTTGATGCAATACAACATACAAATGCATATAATTTAGACATGTCTCATCATAGGTTTTGGGAGAAGACATGTTACACACAAACACGCACGAGAAAACGATAATGACACTAAAACATAAACACTCAGGAAATTAATTGGCATAAAACTATGAATGCATAACATATTATAACCTAAACTGGCCCCATAAAAGTTTAATGTCCTACTTGAATCATTTACCTTTATACTTGGCATCTATATTGATGATAATAAAAAAATAGGGAAATGAGCTACCAATTTATTTGATTAGATTGTGTCCTACAAATTATGTTCTCACTCCACAGAGAATAAAACATATATTCTAGTAAAAGATTTGTCTAATTTTATGTTAGATATATTGGTAACTAACGCCCTAAAAAAAACTTTAATATACAAATATTCACTCATATTTGGTAATATTGTATTGAATTCTTTTAATTTGTAGATATCTAGTACACTAAGGACGATATATACATTTCCTATATATATTGTCAAATTTTTTAATTCAAATTTCCAATATATATTATAAATTTTTTTCATTCAAATTTCAAATATATATTTTATTTTTATTGAATTCAAGTATACCAAGGAGGTTATCCAAATTTTGAATAATATACCAAAGACCCCATAAAATTTTAATGTTCTACTTGAATAAACTGTGAATGCATAGCATATTATAACGTAATCTGGCCCCATAAAATTTTAATGTCCTACTTGAATTATTTACCATTATACTTGGCATCTATATTGATGATAAAAATTTAGGAAAATGAGCTACCAATTGATTTTATGAGATAATGTCCTACAAATTATGTTCTCATTCCATTAGAGAAGAAAAAAAATATACTCTAGTAAAACATTCATCTAATTTTATGTTAGATATATTGGCAACCAACACCTGAAGAAAAAAAATTAATATACAAATATTCGCCCATATTTTGGTAATATTAGACTAAGGATGATATACACATTTCTAATATATATTTTCAAATTTTTAAATTGAAATTTCCATTATATATTGTCATTTTTTTTAAATTCAAAATTCAAATATATATGATTTTTTAATGAATTTAAGTAAATCTCCTTTGATGTAATCCAACATACAAATGTAGATAATTTAGACATGGCTCGTCAAAGTTTTTGGGAGAAGTCATGTTTCACACAACCACACATGAGTAAAGGATAATTTTTATAGCGTGATTTGCCACACCTCATGCTTCATGCCTTGATGGCATTCCCTTATCCATATGCAAACTCACTATACCCCATTTACTCAATATAGCCTTGATGCTCCAGTAAAACCCTTCAAAAAAAAATTTGAATATATACACGAGTCACCAGCGTACAACTTTCGTATACGCAACTTTCACCACTGTCACCTGCGTACATCGGGTTTTATGCTAAGAAAAAAAACTATTTGGATTTTTCCCATCAAGTAATGAATGCCTTGATCCTTGGACTTCCATATGTTGGGAAACACTCTGATTTGACCCTCCATTTTCTATTGAGGGGATATATATTGAGATATTTTGAAGCATAGAGGGGAGGAGAAACTCGAAGAGTAAGGAGATTATAACAAAAAAATTCCCCATTCTTATACACTTGAGTCTGCATCCCTTTGTCCTTTGAGAAAGCCATTGGTGCTCTTTTCCCAAGCTTTCCATTGTCTTTGTGAGCTTTCCATCTTATGGCGGATTGAAGTGATGGACGACTAGGTGGAGGGACTTGGTTTCTTGGTTTCAACAAGGTTGTCATACTGTATCTATGTTTTACATTAATAGAGATATCCATTTCTAATCCAATTTCATGTGAAATTATAAATATTTGTATCCATGGATGTGATTTCTTTATATACATGTTTAAATGGAATATGCTAGATTCAATACTAACAAATAATATATCATGCTTGTATATCTTTTTGTTGTCGAGTAAAAATGATAGGGACAAGTTTTGATCGAGAGCTCAATGGTGGTAATCTTTGAACATCCGGTTGAGGTATGGTTCTTATCCTTTAGTGATTAGTTTGTTTTATGTATATTGCATGCTTGAGAATGGATTTGATTTTTGGTGTCATACTATCTGTTGTGGTCCACCCCAAGCCATAGGATTATTTTCTCCGTAACAATAATGACACTAAAACCTAAACACATAAGAAATTAATTGGCAAAAAAATGTGAATCCGTAGCATATTATAACCTAAACTAGGTTAAACTAATATTAAAAAATTTAGCAATTTAAAAATTAAAAATTTCATTGAATTTTCTATTTTTATTTTTTATTTTTTAAATGCAAGCTGCATTTTCTTTTTTGGCTCGCACTGGCCTTAATAATCGATGCATTGTGTTTAAACATAGAGCACATCAACAACGAGATAATTTTAAAAATATTAATGCACCATGTGTAGTGTGTTCCCATAAACCATACACACTGTTTACGATGTATGAACATAAAACAAAATGCACTACTATAACTACCAAACAATAAATTTGTAAAAACACCCGATGTGATTTAAATAATTCACCACATCGCTCTCAATGCTTGACCATAAACATGATGCATCGTTCACAGTGTGTGAACTTAAACACAGACATGTTGCTTAACAAAAAAGAACTTAAAACATACACAGTGTTATTTAAATATTCAAACACACTGTCAACAGTGCATTCCTCTTCATAATGTGCATCGTTAAAATTATTTTCAAGACACATTAATAAATTTAACACCCAAAGTATGAAATATCCTTTACAATCCCAGTGGTCACTATTTACAAAGAGGCATCAATGCTAAGTATATACTGGCGCACCATTAATGGTGCAACTTCATAATAAGCATTTTAATTGATGCTTTGTTTATATACAAATGCACTGATGCGTCATAATATACAAAGCATCAAAAGTTCTTTACTTACAAAAAAATATGTTTATTTCCATGTCATGCTTTAAATATGTTCAAGAAGCATTTACGATGTGTATTTGGCTTCCTAGAAACATTAATTGAGAAATTAGTTTATGCATGCATTGATAACGATGCATGATTGTTTATGGGTGAACAGAGGAGATTTGAATTTTTTCTTTGAGAAAAACATTTATTGTTCGGTTTTGATCAATGTAAATGCATTATAGTAAAATTTTTAATGTATATTTTTCTCTATCTATGTGTTTTTAAAGAAATTTATAGGCGCTTAATCAGAGACAGGAGTGGTGAGAGCTAATCAGAGACGGGAGTGATGAGAGCATCAATAAAATCAAAAACAACAACATGACCAATAAAATATTAGAGAGAGGGAGAGGGATTTTCTCCCTCTACCTATTATCCCGTAGACTAGACATCTCTTATGACATGTTGGCCTCCAAAACTTTTTATGAGGAGGACACGTCGTTAAGGTCCATTCTCAAGTGTTGATGCAGTTGATCTGTCATTGGGATCAATGACAACAATCATTTAGGGTGGGTCTTGATTTTTGGTTCCAACCCATGCAGGAGGGAATATAATTCATCACATTATTATCCAGAAGAGGAGATCATTTCCCCATTTTCCTGATGTCCCACTTATATTTGTAGATTCCATTTAGATGAAATATGCACTAAGATATGTTAGTGTAGATATCATGATCCCTGGTGACTTCCAAATAGTCAATGGCAACCTTCAAAACAGTCTTTTGGTGTAGAGGAGGTTAGATGCCTCTTGATTTTAGTCACAAAAGTGACCTATGTCACAACGGATGGGAAACACATTAGTTTCCCATTATTATATTATGTTTATTCTTTAGTGTAGAGACTTAGATGCATCAAATGGTCAACCATTTTTTTGTGGATGTTTTTTTCCTCTAAATCATTGTTGTGCTACGTTCGATGGAAGGAAAGTATTCAAGTTTGGTTCATAGAACTTTTCCTTATTTTTCACCAATTTTTGGTCACTCAACCCTCATTCCGCAACCATCCTACTAGACTAAGGACCAAGGTATGTATGTGCATGTGGGGATATGTTTCCCAAGAGGGGCTAGCGTTATTTCCTTGGTAGGACCACTTAGGATCCATTTGAATTACTTGCAAGTGAGGATGGTAACACCTTGGATATTATATCGTACCCATACATAGGGTTGGATTGTCAAGGATGTCCCAACATCTTATTTATCATGGATGAGCCTTTATATGACATAGGTAATATTGTATTTCTCTTTTGATTAATCTAATTGCATTTTACCATATATTGTAACGTGCGTGTAATTTATTATAAATTTCCTTAAATTATATAATTAAATTGTCTAATTATTGTTATCTACAATTTTGCAAATAATGCCACTTATGTTGGGGACATGCCTCTGCAACCCAAAGAGAACATGGTAGAGTAAGAGGATTTTCCATAGTTAAATAGGTCTGGTTTGTGACACAGGTCAGATGCTAGATTCTTCCAGGAGATGGGGTATGAGTTGTTTGTGTTGTTTTATCAATAGGGAGTTCGCCCTATTTTGGCCTACGTGGTCATTAGAGAACCAGACCTTGTTGAAATTTCAAGGAGACTCCCACATGATATGACATCACTTATGTGTCATTGTGGGTGAGTCCAAGCTACTAGATAGGTGGCGTCCAACTAAGAGTGCTAGTTCAATGCATCTAATGAGGATGGTGATCCTCCACCTCCAGTTAATCCTTCTCCCCATATCAATGACCACACTCTCCTACAGCATAAAATGATCAAATATTCTCTCCTTCACCACAAGTCATTAAACCACCCTCTTCTCCACCAAAGGTTATTCAACCACCCTGTCCAACTCATCCAGTCGAACCACCACCTTATCCTCCTCATGCAATCAACGCACCACAAATCATTTGACCACCCTCTCCTACTCACCCAATAGACTCACCATAAGTCGATCGACTACCCTCTTTTCCTCACCCAGTCATCCTACCACCCTATCATTGTCACCCATTCAAGACACAACCCTCTCATCCTCACCTAGTCAACCCACGACTACCTCTTAGTACATGTCAACCCAATGCTATTTTGGATACAATGAGTGGCTTGGGTTATACAAACCATCATAGAGATATATTTCAGCTCCTTTATTTTTTTATTTATACATGGAAGATGTAAAAATACCTCTTGCTTTGATAGAGGAGGTATTGATTTCTCTGACTCCGGTGGTGGACCTGCCAGTTCATAGCAGTTATTTAGCACATGTATATATATCTAAATTTTATATTTGTCTTCAAATGCATACTTGTCATATAATATGATTTTCGTATTATTGTCTGTATATAATATGCTTGTTTCATATCAATTTATGTTGATGTCAATGTATATCATGTTGTAGATATCGTTCATGTATATTTATGTCATTTCATGTTATGTTGATGTTGTTTGATTTATAAAATGTAATATGTGTCAATGATCTAAATTAGATATTCAATATAATGTTTGACTATAGTTGAAGATCATTTAATGTAATTTTTCTGTAGTAATGATTTAACATCATTATCCGATAGCTAACTTATTTTTTATTTGAATTATTTAGCTGGCTAATTGGTGAAGGTATGATTTTACTATGTTAATATTTTATTTCAACAAAATTGTTTTTATTTTTATTTAAAAGAGTCTAAAATCTATACTACTAAAGTTTATATAAATTCTAAATCATAATTTATTTTGAGTTCAACATGGCTCAAATGTATGTATTTTTTAAGGTAGATTAAGTGTGAATTTAATGTTCACTCAAAATATTATGTGGAACAATAGTAACAAATTTCTTTAAAACGGTTTCAATATTTTTGTGTCATTTTTTACATTGTCTCGCTCTTCAAATGTGTTCTCTTCATATTAAACAACAAATGGGTTGAATAATGAATAATTTGTTCATAGTCTTGTCAATGTAAAGTTACAAATAGTATGAGTAATCAACATTGGATGCTATTATTAGAATTCCACTCTTATATTAACAAGAGCCACATAGGCATGTATACCCTGTTCTTTTTATGGGCATGCATAAGTTTTATTTGTTAATAAGAGATGTTGTTGATTGTTTGATTACAATTTGATTGAAACATACACAAAATAGTAAAATTGATGTGAATTGTGTTATGCTTGTATATGAAGTATCTAGTCTTAGTCATACTTTTAATGGAAAAAGAACAACTCTTATAAGAATGTAATAAAACTTATTTCTTTTAATTTTAATTGGTTGTTTTTTTAATGTTTTTTAATTTAATAGGGGTGGCAGGAGTGGGGGGTAGGGTGTTTTCTTTATGACACTGGAGAATCTCAAGAAACAAAGTGTGCATGGGGACTTGGAATAGTGAGAAACAACCAAGCTGAAGCTTTAGCCTTTTGTATCCTTGTTGATGGGGGTCGAGCTTTCCTTGGGAAAAGGATACCAGAGTCTTGTTATAGTTGGAGACTGATAGGTGATCATTTAGATGATAAACACCAAAATCCCTCGAAATATCTGTATCGAAATAGACTTGTCTCTTGAATAATCCTAAGGTGTAAAAATTTTGTGGACCTAAGGGCTCATCATGTATTGAGAAAACATAACAAGGTGGTTGATGATAAAGGCAACCTTGCATGTACTTTGGATCAAGGACTAACTAAAATAGGTGGGGTTCTCAAAGTAACCCATATCCATTAAATATAGTCAAGTTTGAACCGCTATCTACATGGAACAAGTTGAAACGATAGGTGGTGAATTCATCTACAATCATTACACAAGGTGGCTTGTACCCAACATACTTCCCATTGAAGGTTTGTATCATATGGTCGTTAATGCATTGCAGGGCATTATGAAACCATCCTATCACTCTTACTAGTAAGTGTGTGGGACCTGAATTTATCATGGATGTGAGGAAAGGTGGTGAACACCCATTTCTTCCTATTGCATTACAAAGAGCAAGGGGCAGAGGTAAGTAGTGTATTTTATGGGTTTGTCTGCAATGTTAAGGAAGTATCATGGTAATTTCCTGGCTTTGTCTCCTGGATTGGCATAAAATTGGAGCCATGGAAGGCCCCAAATCCTTTCTCATTCCCTCGTCGATGCAACACAAGAAGCACGTAGCTAAATTGGAGGAAAAAATAGGGTTCATTTTGAGCGATTTGGGGCGTTGGAAGAAATACCTGGAGTAATGCACTAAGGAGGAAATTTGTAGATCAAAACAAACAACCGATAAATCCTAAGGAAAATTGGAGAGCACCAACTCTAAAATCGCTATGTTGGAGGTCAATATTTTGTGTCTTTGGGGACATGGACAGGAGCAATAGAAAACTAATCAAATATCTCAAGGAAATCATTCAACAACTTCGAAGTGAAGTGGCGCCAGGTTTCGAAGAGTGGAACACCATGCTTTGTCCTTTGGGGCATCTCCAAAAACTTACGAGAGACCTGAAAGCGAGGAAACTTCAATAAAAAATCAAATTCATCATCACCGGCACCCTCAACACAACACAAACCATCTACAGCTCCGCATCAATAGGAAAGGACTATGGCAACTAGACCATTGGGTTCTTCAAATCACCATGTCTTCATTTAAGTATGTGGTGTAAATGCTTTTTTTGCAGCAACAATTTTATAATAATATATACTTGTAGGCTAGCAGAAATCAAAACTAAAAATAGGATAAGATGGATAAATTCTAAAGATATAGACGATTTTGAAATTGGGAAAACTGAGCTCTTGTCCCTAATTTTGTATCTTTTTGTTGGAAAGTTCTACTGCAACACTTTTAATATAATATTCTTGGTTTCAATTTTTAAAAAAATGGGATTTAAGTTTTTCAAAAAACATTTCACCTCTTCTTCTTTTAACAAAATTAATTAATTTTGTATCGATAGGGGCTAGAAAAATGCAGATGAATAGCACACAAATTTCCTCAACAAATGTTTTTGAGGATCCACGACAGAGAAAGTCTTAATCACAATCCTACAAAAGATAAACTTGTATCAGAAAACATCACTTCCTAATTTGCTATAAATTGTTACAAAAAGGCCTAGAAGCAAAATGCAAAAAAAAACACTGAGGAAAAAATAGACTAAAATTTGGTGTCACTAGATGAAATCTGAACATCTTGAGTAGAGTCTTCAATCTCCTTATAGTTTCCATCCACATCACCATCAAGAATACCAACTTCCGCATTATCAGAATCTTCCATATTATCATCCATTTCCACGTCATTTGTAGAATCTAGTAGACCATGGATGATATACACATTTCCAATATATATTGTCAACTTTTTTAATTCAAATTTCTAATATATATTGTCAACTTTTTCAATTCAAATTTCCAATATAAATTCTTTTTGTATTGAATTCAAGTATACCAAGGAGGTTATCCAAAACTTGAATAATATCCCACGGCCCCTTAGTGATGCACAAGGGCTTACTATCCAAAAATTTGATAAGGATTCCATAATCTAATTTTTAACTTTCGATTTACAATAACGATCAGATGCACCATATTTCTCTCTAATATGGCTAGCCACTCAACGATTGGGACATACCATTCACATATTTTCTTTTAAATGATCAAGATATGGCATTTTTCTACCATTCAATCATTTGAATTATTTTATGCCAGTGTCCCATTTCCTTCTCTTCTCTTCATACAATGTGACCCATGGTTTCTTTGCCCCTACATTGTAAATAGCAAACTTATTAATTTCATTGACTTCAACACCCACTAATGCAATTAAGAAAGTGAAATTATTAGTATGAGAACAAATATATATTATCAATTTCACTATAAATAGTTACTCTATAGAAAATTACAAAATATAAGTGACTACTCTTTTTCATGCACCTTTTTTCGTTCACTTGGAGTAGATATCCTTCCCTTTTTCCTCATCCCATTGGTCATGCCAAAACACTCTATATGATGTGTTGTTGATTTAGTTTATGTATTCACTAACAAAATAGAACAACAAACATGCTATGTACCGTCCACTATAGACACCTCGGGTTTTTCCCTTGTTTAAAAAACCCCTTCAACTTTTCAATGTACCTCTCTAAGAAGAACATCTAATGACATGATACCACCCTATCTAATTCAACCTCATAAGCTAGGTGAATTAGAAGATGGGCATTTAAGTCCATGAAACTTGTGGGCAGTTCCTTCTCAAACATACAAACAATATCAAATATATCTCGATGTGTTGGCTCTAGGTAAAGTTAAACAAGTTTTGGTTCTAAGATGGAAAACCTGGTCGCAATGTGAACATCATTGCGACAGAGCGTCTGTTGAAACGGTTAACTCTGACAATTTTGTTAGTTTTGGGGGAAAAGTAATTGTGTTGATAAAGTTCAATAGAAAATTCGATGAGATAGTTAGAAGGGTTCTCCACTTTTGGGTAGTGGGAACGGGTTGTAAATGCAACCAATAAAGCCTATAAAAATGTAAAGGTTTGGGATTTTTGGAGGCCAATTTTGTTGAGGTTAGTGAGTTGAGTTCTGTGTTGTTCTATTTAGTCGAGTTTTGCATGGAGAAGAATAGATGTTGATGTGAGGAAAAGTCTATAATGTCTACAAACTGTGGGAATGGTATAAAATAGATAAATAAGAGTTGATTAAGTATTGTAGATCCGCAGCTATGTGCGGAGACTAAATGTAATGGATATTGTGGAGATATTTCTGGAGGATGTGTGTGCATACCAAAGTGTTCAAGATCCAACTCTTGCAAATTAATGAACAATTTTGTGGTTTTTCTCGTATGGTTTCCACGTTAAACGTTATGTGTCGAATAGTGTAGGATAATTGTGTAAATGTTTTATTTTGTGTATTTTTGTGACTTATCATAACATGATAACTTCTTACTAAGTAATTAAATTGACATGGTTTAAGGGATCTTATGAATATGTTTTGATTCTATACATGGATTGTAACACTTTGTTGATAGTTATGTGTGATTACCTATCTGTCCATACTTAACACGAGAAGGTCTGCTTTTACCACTGCAGAATCTTAATTCCTACACCTCCTATAGGTATATCGGGTGAGAATTCACTTACGTCGCAGGTGTTGCCAATGGGGTTAAAACATGTCGGGAAGGTACCTTTGGGTTTTGTTTGTTAGATCGAATGTTGAACTTGGGATAGTCAAAGATAAGACAACAAATGGTTCCATTGTTGGGATCGTTATGAAGGGGACATGTTTTGGCACCCAACGAATCCTGGTATTCAAGATTGAATAAAACGAAAGGCTCAGAAATTTGCACAAGAAGAAAATAAAGGGTCACGACTGACTATAGGGGAATGGATACAAAGGTATGTTTACTCAGATATCCATGAGATTTTATTTAGTGAATTATCTGTTTTATTGTATGAATGGTTGGCAATATTATCACTCCAAAAGATAAATTTCCAAGGAGGTAAGCCTAGGGGTTAGACGCCTCAACTAATCTGGCAACCGGAGACTGTTAATAATACCATCTCCAGGGTTGTTGATTTATGGGTCGACAACATTATAGAAGGGTATATTATTGAAATCATCGTGGATATTATTAACTAGTATAGTGAGACTATGAAATAATTTTTCCAAGGTTCCATAGGTAGATACCCGAAGTCCTAAAAAATGTGGATTAAAATTTTGGTATGTGAAAAAGGGATTCTGTGAATGGAGTTTGGCGAGTAAATCATTATGCACACTGAACATGGGTAGTGTCAGGAAGAATGTCTAGAGAATATGGGAAGAGTGAGCTCAAATGTTCCAAGCTGATAGTGAGACTGGTGAAGAGGGTGGCAGCCCAAGGAGTGGGAGAATATTTTGATCAAATAAGAGGAGAAGGACTACAACAAGGAGAGATATCTCCAGTGTGATAGGAAGAGGGAACTACAAATGGTGCCACATCTTGATGAGGAGTCTTGTGATGAGGACGAGGAGTACTAGATTATTTATAAAGATGAGGAAGAAGTGCTAGATCCATACTATACCCAATACTATGACATACCTATGGCTCTGTGTACATCTCTAGTATCATAGGTAAGACCTAAAAGTGCATCAAAGTGTTTTTTATTGAATCAGAGTAATATAAATAGTCAATATAGTGGTAAAAAAGTTCCTACTAGTGGTCCATCTAATTCAAGTTCATTAGTACTCCAAAAGAATAAAATGGTTGGGGATGACATGAATTTTCCTATATTTAATGGAAATGGGTTGGAAGATCCTGAGAAACACTGGTTTTTGCATGAAGTCGTCTAGACTATGCGACAGGTCCAGGATGAGGTTGTCAAAAGGGCTTAGATGATCACGAATTTTACGGGTCGTGCCCTATATTGGTATGTGAAATTCTTTGTGGTTCCTACATGAACCACTTAGAATTATTTAGACCATATTTTAACTGGGTTAATAAACGAATTCAAGAAGCCTAAATCTGAGTCATAGTGTATTACGGAGTTGAAGGAGATTAAGCGGTCACCGAGTGAATCTATCCGTGATTTCGACCAGAGATTCAAGACCTTGATGACTAAGGTACGTTCTCAAATGTCTGATGTTCAACATAAAGAGTAGTTTATTGTTTTTCTATTAGCCCATATTCATGTTTCCATGATGGAGAAGAAGATAGTGTCTCAAATAGAATATTTAGAAATTGCAATGAAATTAGAAGCATCAACATTAAGAGAAACTAATGTGGGAGTGGCATAAATTTAGTTTCAATTGGATAATCTTTCACTAAAGATCCAAGATATCAATAAGGGGGAGGATATTCGTAAGATGTCTGGTGCACAAAGTGTAAAATGGAAGGCCGTCATAAGGATTTGTGCCCAACCTTTCTGGACTACCTTGCTTTGGGTGCTCCAAATCCATTAAGTTCACAAGGGATGCCATGGTGTAGAGTTTTTCAAACCATGGGACACATTTCAAAAGAATGTTTGTATTTACTAAATATAGTAAGCATGCATGTCAGTATTTATTGTAAACTATGTCAATTAGTGGGTCATTATGAAAAGGACTGCAGGGCATACTAGTTGATATAGGAAAACACAATGGATACCTATTTGATGAAGAATGGTGAGCAAATGCAAGTTGAGATATCACATGTGCAGTTCCCTCAACCCAGGGAGTGGTAATTTTAGAGGTAGAGGCAAAGGAGGAGGATTTGGTCAAGGAAGAGCCAGGTCATCTGCTATAATTGTGGAAAAATAGGACACTATGCTAGATATTGTACATTTCCTACATCAATGTGTTCATATTGTAAATTGATGGATCATACCATTAAGGAACGTCACAATGTATTGCTAAATGGCAGACCAAGGTCACTTGGAACCAAAACTAGCCCTCAAATGCAAATCGGAACATTCAAAAGATTTCAGTTGAGCCCCAAGACAAACTACCAACTATCCATGTGTTAACCAGGGGAGGTACTGCGATTGGAGATGATAAAGAAGAACCATGGAAACATATGAGAATACAACCGGCGGCACAAAATAAAGTTCCATTTGATGTCCAAATTGAGAAAGGGGTATTCTTCGATGCACAAAATGAGTAAATAGATATGAACTGTACCTCGACATCTGTTGTTCTTCCGGTATTCGATGAAGGTCCAGTCATCAACATGCCTCTGAAATTTGATCGATCATTCTAAAGAAGTTGACAGAACAAGTAAGCATTCTGAATAATTTTTTGAAAATTTTCTTAACACTTGTTAAAAATGAAGATGCTCTGGAAGAGCTATCATCTCTAACAAAAGAACCCGAGAGAGATGTTCTATAAGAGAATAATGTCAATCATATTCATATAAGAGAGAATACTGGTAGAGAACTATGCATGAATGCGCAGATAAGCAATTATGATATGGATTTTATTATTCTCGACTTGGGTTTAGATGTCAACATTTTGACAAAGAAGACATGGAAGAGCATGAGGAATCCCAAGTTACTATGCTCACTTATTCAGATGGGATTAGCTAACTAGTTGAAGGTTCTTCCTGTCAGTCGATTACCATAGGTTCCTATCGAGGTGGAAGGGATCCAAACCTATGCATATTTTGAGGAAATAGAGATTGTTAACAATACAAACCCTTATCCAGCATTCCTGGAGATCGAATGGGATATTGATACCTAGATTGTTATTGATTTTAAAAAGAGGGTCTTCTCATTTGAAGACTCAGATATGCGGGTAGTCACTCCAATTGACCCTTTGGAAGGCCAACACTATGTTGAACTAGTAAGAGGTGGGTATCATGAAGGGAAATTGGATACTATTTACAATATATATTCTATGGTGGATGATTATATAAATACTATAGCTGATGGTAAATTAAGTTGGTGGAGTATTAGTTCATGCTCATCAGATTCAAGGGAAGCATTAGAAAATTCGCAGAATCGGTTGCATAAAGTATCAATGAGAAATGCGCAAGAATCACAAAATACTTGCGATGGGTGGGTACTGAGGTACGTGATATACCTACATATGAAGGATTTCCTAAAACACTTTTTTTGTCTGAATTTAAAGATCAGGTATTGGACCCACAATGATTGCTAGCTCTTAATGTGGCCCTAAAAGCTATGCCAGGAAGATGGTGGGATGCTCATAAACAGTCCATCTGAAAGGCCTCAGTGTTGAAGGCTCTTAGAAATATAGTTTGGTGAAAATATTTCTTAATTTGGTTATAAGTATATTAGGTTGACGAGTCTCGTTGACCATCTTTATATTTTTTATGTGACATGGAGATCGATTCCCAAGCAGGAATGGGTACATTTGTTTGTACATAATTTGGATACGATCCCAAGAAATTGGTATACATCGGTTGAACTACAACGAGGAACTGTAAATTGGGACGATGTTATAACAGTAATTCATCCTTAGTACCTTAGTTTATACCTTAGTCAATTTCCTTTGCTTCTATGCATTGGTTTGCTATGGTTTAGACTTAGGGAAGTTGATATAGGAGGTGAACTAGTTATTATGAGCCATTCACACACACACTAGTGCTCTAGCTTGGTCAAATTAGAACATGTTCACCCTCATTAATGCCTTGGAGTGCTACTTCCTTGTTTTGAGGAATTTGGGTTTGAATAGGGGCGCTAGCGTTGTATTTTGTCCATTTTCGGTCTCCTAGTGCATTTATTGTGCTCATTGAGCCACTCCCACACCTATACTTGCTCACCCACTCCTGTATTGGACTTATTTATGCCCCTGCACACCTCACCAACATTCACACCATGGTTCACAACTATTTGGGGTGATTTGACAGCTGATTGGTCCACCTAGGGAGGATTGAGGTCAAATCTTTCCATGCAACATGTACACTCCCAAATGACTTCTTAAGCCTCGTGATTTATTCCTAATGTAATATATTTCTGATCTAAACCCATTCATATGTTAGAAAAATCAATAATATCCACTTTGTGTTCAAATGTGTATATAAATTTTGTTACTCTTTCAATCTTTATGTTGGTTTTTGTAAACTAATTCGAATTGTGAGAGTCCCTTGCACTCCTATTTCCAGATGTGAACCAAAATATCACATGGCATCAGAGTTGATTGGATTTGTAGATAAATCTATAGTGTTTGAGCTACATTTTGAGGGATTTTCCAGATAGATTTAAGTTTTTTTACAGGTACTTTCAGCAAATTCTCACCACTGGCGTGAGTAGAGATGGAACAAACTCATGTCTTTCTTACACCATTTAATTAATTCAAATGGAATGCAGAGATGGTCATCCAACTGAGATACAAGGGTCTCTACAAGGTTACCATAGGGATAGAAGTTGAGCCAAATTCTACAGTATAGAAGTTGAAATACTTCAATAGACTTGATAAAGCTTTTGGAATGCTATGTCTCAACATTTCAAGAGAACTCGTGTTTCATGTTGATAGTCTATCCACCCAAATGATGTTTGGATCAGGCTTGAAACTCTCTTTTGGAAGACTGATGAATTAAAGGAGCACCGGCTTGAAAATGAGCTCATCACCTTTACCCCAACGCATTTTGACACCATCCAGATGTTCTTCACCAAATTCAAGTCTTTGGAGCTTCAACTCAAGCAATGTGGAATCAAGAAGAAGGAAGAGAAAATCATACTATTAATCCTTACAAAGTTAGGTCCTGAATACTCTTTGTTTGTTAACACATTTCATTCTGGCAAGCTAACCATTCGAAATTGGAAAATTCCATCACTAGAAAGATTCATGGAATCTTTGACCCAAGAGCAAGATAAGCTAGTGCAGATGGGCACCATCAAAACAAGCAAGGACCAATCTCTTGCTATTTTGAATGCATCCAAAGGCAGGAACAAATCCAAGGATTCGAAACTGCCAGAGAAGAAGAAACAAGACATGCCCAAGATTCCTGATGGAGGTTTGAATCCTTGCAGGGACAAGGAAAAGAAGGACAACGACAAGACCAAATACACCTATTGCCACAACGGATGGCATACAAAGAGTGCTTGCATGAAGAAAACCATTGATATGATGGCACAACTATTAGAGAAGAACAACATCCCAGTCCCAGAGGGCGTGAGGAAGAAGGATGGCAGTTCAGGTTCTGACAACAAAGAGAAGTGTCATGCTTTGGTTGCAGGTTCTTCAGATCCCTCCACCTTTATCATAGATTCAGGAGAATCAAGGAACATGGCCTTTTCAAGAGATTTCTTCACATCCATGTATTCGGACAGTGTCCCAATTGTTCGAATGGGTGATGGTTGTGAGATCCAGTCCAAGGGAGTTGGCAAGATCGACCTTGAAGATGGATATTTCAACAATGTCATGTAAGTACCAGACTTGGCAGTGAACATGTTGTCAGTATACCAAATGAAACATACTAGAGAATCAAAGAGAGTAACATTTACTTCATATGAGGTTGAGATAGTAGAAATATCCTCCAACAAAGTTGTGGCATTGGCGTATGCAGATCACCAAGATAGGATGTACAAATTCTCCAAATTTATTCCAAATTCTAGTGGGAAAGCCCTTATGTATCATGCCAGTGAAACCAACAAGTTGTCGCATGAGATATTTGGCCATATGAACTACAAATACCTCCAAGCATTGAACAAGGATGACATGGTGGAAGGGCTTCCTCCTATCAAATCTTGCAATGGTGCATGCATTGGTTGTGCGGTGGGAAAGCATCCAAAGCGCAACTATGAGAAGGGGAAGGAAACGAGAGCTACACATACACTTGGATTAGTGCATTTAGATCTCATTGGTCCTCTTCCCACTCCCTCCTATGGAGGATAAAGGTATGTTCTCACTTTCATAGATGATTTCGCAAGGTTTTGTTGGGTCTACTTCCTTAAGCTAAAATCTGAAGTCTTTGAGACTCTGAAGATTTGGAAGGCCCTGGTTGAGAATCAAAGTGGGAACAAGATCAAAATCCTTAGGAATGATAATCTTAAAGAGCATTTGAATAAAAAATTTCATCTCCTATGTGAGGAATGTGGCATCCAAATGTAGCATTCGGTCCCCTACACACCACAACAAAATGGTGTGGCAGAGAGGAAAAATAGGGATCTCAAGGAAATGGCTACATGCATGATTGAGGCTAAGGATATGAGTCCTAATCCATGGGATGAATCCATTAACTATGATGAATACATTCAAAACATGGCTTTACACAAATCGGTGAAAGGGAAAACACCTTATGAGGCTTGGTTTGGTCACAAGCCAAATATTTCACACTTCAAGATTTTTGGCTCAAGCGAATGGGCTCGAATTCCATCTAAAAAGACGAAGGAATTGTAGCCACAAAGCACATAATGTATCATGGTGGGATATGGTGAAGACACAAAGGGCCACAAGCTCTTTGATACATCCACAAACAAAACTTTATTTGAAATAAGTGTGCAATTCGAAGAGGAAATTATACCAGATTTTGAACTAGCACAAAGGGAATGCTCTTCTCCTAAACACCAAGATGATGTAAGTGATGATTCCATTTCTGATATTTATGATTCTGAGATGGATGAATATGATTTTTCTGAACATGACACACCCTCAAGGATCAAGTGGTCAGAGAAAACCATACAAGCTGTTGGGGATTTAGCAGGCAATCCTCTAGATCCTAGGAAGACAAGATCACAATTTCACAATGCTTCTTATGCAAGTGAAGCTTCCCTTAATGCGAATTGATATATGATGGTTAGGTATGATACACAATAATATAAGGAATCATCTCATGACCCAATATGTAAATCATCCATGCAAGAAGAATTCAATTCTCTACAAGAGAATGAGACTTTAGAATTGGTTCCCTTGCCTCCCAAGAGGAAGCTTGTGCAGTGCAGGTGGGTCTATAGGAACAAAGTTGTTGCTGATTGGTCTGATCTAAAATATAATTCCATATCATTTTCCAATTTTTTTTCTCAATTACAAGGAGTGGACTATATAGAGGCCTTTGCATTGGTAGCAAAGATGGACTCTATCAGGCTAGTTTTAGCCATTGCTGCTAGTAAATGTTGGGAGGTTCACCACATGGATGTCAAAAGTGAATTTATTCATGGTGAGATACAGGAAGAGATATATATGCAGAAGCCTTAAGGTTTCCAAGAGGATCCTTCCCTTGTGTTCAGGTTAAAGAAGCCACTTTATGGCCTCAAGCAAGCCCCAAGGGCTTGGTATGCCAAGATGGACAATTTTCTACTATCAATTGGATTTGTTAGATGCAAGTCTGATACTAATGTTTATTTGCAGCATATCGGTGATGTATTGAAGGTAATTGTACTGTATGTTGATGATATTTTGATTACACGTATCTGTACCAAATAAATTGGGACAATTAAAGCATCTTTACATAGTGAATTTGCAATGACTGATCTAGGATTGCTAAAACAATTTCTTGGTTTGGAAATTAAAAAATATGAAGTGGCATCATGATCAACCAAAAAACGTATGATTTAGACCTGTTATTAAAGTTAAATATTTTTGAATGTAAAGCATCCAAGTGCCCATTTCTTTCTGGCATCAAACTAGGTGAAATTGGTGACTTTCCATTGGTAGATTGCTCATTGTATAGACAACTAGTCGGGATTTTGTTGTACATTACACATACCAGACCTGATTTAGCATATGTTGTTAGTGTTGTAGAAAGATATATGCAGCATCCACATGATATCCATTGTAAGGAACCCAAGAGGATCCTTCAGTATGTACATGGCATTCGGAACTTTGGGGTACACTATGCTGCTAGTTCTCCACTAGAACTAGTAGGATTTTTTTATTCAAATTGGGCTGGAGATCCCAATGACAGAATGTCCACTTTAGGTTTTGTATTCATGCTTTCCAATGGTCCAATATGCTGCTCAAGTAAGAAACAACACACTATTTCCCTTTCTTCAACTGAGGCCGAGTACAAAGGAGCAGTGAATGGAGCTACACAATGTGTGTGGTTGCAAGCCATTCTTTCGGAGCTTGATGTTGCACTTGATTCACCCACTGTCATTTGGTGTGACAATAAAATTGTGCAATCAAGATTTATATAGATTTAGTATATATATAGAGTTCCAATCACATAGAGATTCATATGCACTACATTCAGGGCTTAGTGCATGATCAGGTGATTTCCCCGCGGTATTTCCCTTCCATCGACAAAACTGCTGATATTTTCACCAAGTGTTTCACAGAGAATACCTTCACTTAATTGAGATCACTGCTTGGAGTGAGTGATGTATGGTGATGTCGTCCATCTACCTTCATATTTTTGGCTCCATTTCCATTTTTTAGGAGAAGTTTTGTTCCCATGTGATTTTCCTATTTTCCTTGTTTTCATGGACAAATAAAATTTTACGTTGTATGAGGTGACTTGAGCCTTTGTTTCCAAGGTCTCCATGATATTTTTGGTTAAGATGTATTAATTCAAGGTCAAGGAGGGGTTGTTAGAACAATAATCCATCCTTATTACCTTAGTTTATACCTTATTCAGATTCCTTTTCTTCTATGCATTGGTTTGCTATGGTTTAGACTTAGGGAAGTTGATCTAGGAGGTGAATTGGTTATTATGAGCCATTCACACACATGCCAGCACTCTAGCTTGGTCAACCTAGCACATGTGTTCCCTCATTAATGCCTTGGAGAGCTACTTCCTTTTTTGAGGAATCTGGGTTTGACAAGGGGCGTTAGTGTTGTCTTTTGTCCATTTTTGGTATCCTAGTGCATTTATTGTGCTCATTGAGCCACTCCCACACCTCTAATTGCTCACCCATGTCTGTCTTGGACTCATTTATGCCCCATAATTCCTCACCAATGTTCACACCATGGTTCGTGACTGTTTCGGGTGATTCGAGAGCTGATTGGTCCACCTATGGGGATTGAGGTCAAATCTTTCCATGACGCATGTACACTTCCAAATGGATTCCTAAGCCTCGAGTTTTTCCTAATGTAATATGTTTATAATCTAAATAGATTCAGATGTTATACAATTCAATAATATCCACTTTGTGTTCACATGTGTATGTAAACTTTGTTACTCTTTCAAGCTTTTTGATGGTTTTTGTAAACTAATTCGAATTGTGAGGGTCCCTTGCGCTCCTAGATCCAATTGTGGATCAAATTATCACAAAAGAGTTGGATAATAGCTTCAAACACACTTTTATATTTACAGATGAAAGTCTATTGATTGATGTTGCCTTAGTTATTAAAGCCAAGATTTTTTAGGAAGTTTATGTTCCAACGTTAAGTCTACCACAATGGAATGCGACAGTTCAGAGCGTGATGGAGTGTTACAATATATATATGGGGAATTTGAAGATGATGATCCAAAATATATTCACATCCCTGATTTTGAAGGTAGTCAAGCATTGAAGGAACCAGGTCTATCATATTAAAAGTTTTGAAGCCTCTACAAATAAAGAAAGTGAACATCGGGTTACCTCAGAATCTGAAGTTTGCATGTGTTGGGAAGTACTGGGATGATGAGACTGTTGGGAAAATAATTGATTTATTACTTGAATTCCAATATGTGTTCCCTACCAATTTTATAGAAATGAAATGAATTGTTGGAGACCTAGGCAATATGAAAATCCCCCTAAAACCGAATGCAAATCCTATCAAGTAGTGGCGATATAGATTGAACCCCAGATACAAAGAGAAGGTTAAGGAAGAAATAGAAAGAATGCCAATGTTGGATGTGGGGATTATCGAACCTATGAATAATCAGATTGGATCATCCCAATGGTTTTACGAGATAAGAAAATTGGTGAAGTTCGTATTTGTGTCGACTTGAGGAAATTAAACAATGCTTTTTTGCATGATCTGTTTCCTAAACCTTTTACAGATGAGGTATTGGAAAGTGTAGGGGGCCAAGAAGTATATTCATCTACTAATGGATTTTCCTAGTATCATCGAATCAATATCACAAAGAAGGATCAACATAAGACAACCTTCAAGATAGATTCGGGTTTTTTCTAGTACACGGGAATGTCATTTGGACTTTATGCATCTGTTATTTTTTCTAGGATAGTGGTAGTTTCTTTTAAATATTTTATTCATAAATTCCTAGAAGTCTACTTTGATGATTGGACAATATATGGATTAATTAAGGACCATATTGAGAGTCTTCGAATGATGCTTGAACATTGCAAACAATTTCAAATTCTTTAAATTCAAAGAGATGCATCCTTTGCTCTCCTTTTGGTATTTTGTTGGGTCATGTAGTATCCAGAGAAGGAATGGTGATATATCCTATGAAGATTGCAATCATTGTCAATCTATTGACACCTTCATCAGTTAAATAATTAAGGGACACATTGCGTCATATTGGATACTATCATAGGTTTATCAAAGGTTATGCAAAGATTACAGCTCTGATGGAGAAGTTGTTGAAGAAATATGCTAAATTCCAATGGAATGAGGAATGCCAAAAGAGTCTCGATGTGCTCAAAGAGAAAATGGTTTCAACACTTATTATGGTATTTCTTGACTGGAAAAATAATTTATGTGCATGCCAATGCATTGTCTTTCATGTTAGGGAGGTAGGTGTGGGTGGGATTATCTTTGATCCTGGAGGAAATATAGCGGCAACCTATGCTTGGGGGATTGGACGAAAAACCAATAATGAAGCTGAATGGCTCATCCTTTACCTTGGTTTGGAAGTATTCAAAAAGAAAAATATCAGAAAGATCATTGTATTTGGAGATTCCAAATAGATCATTCAGAAAATGAGGAAAGGATACAACTCGGGTGCAGCCAACTGCAAAAGATTGTATGAGTGCATTAGCAGAATGAGCACCACTCTTCATGCTACCTACTACCACATCCTAAGGAAGAATAATGGCCTTGCGGATAAAATGGAAAATCAAGGAGTTGGGAATTGTCTCAATAAGAGACCAACATCACCAAAAGTATGTTCCTTAGCCCTTATTCTCCTAGGGGGTTTTCTAACTTACTCTCATCCACCCCCCTCAACGTCCTCCCTCTCTACATTTTGAACACGCGTCCTATGATGTGACATTCTTTGAAAGGTGGCAGTCTCAGCCATGTGAAGGGATTTATTGGAAGTCCCTTCCTCCTGTACAATGCAATCCACAATGAATTTCTCGCACGCTCCGCAGGATTGGTAATCATCATGAACTCCTCCCCACACTCTTACGACTTGGATATGTGCTCTCTTCTCCTCATTCCTTCGAAAGAATATATCTCATCCCTTTTTGCAGGTTTTCTCAGCTCTCATACTAATTGTGAATTGGTTAATCTACCCACCGAAAAAGTACCAAAGCCACCGTGGTTAGTTCAAGATCAACTTTCTTCCACCCGGGCTTCACTCATAACAGGTATAATTTCTTCTTGCAGTTTTGATTCTCCTTCTTGGCCTCACTTGGTAACGCGAGATCAGGAAAGAATGGAAACCCCTAAGGACATCGAAGAGATCAAGTCTTCGCTCGCATACTTGCAGAGTGGTATGTGCTGGATTTATAGAATGGTTGGCACTAGTGTAAATGGGAACATAACTGTTGTAGCAGAAACAAAATACATCTCAAATCAGCTTCGATGTCATGCATCCAGAATCGATGATAACACAAGAGACCTGCATAAATTAATGGGGAGAGTCAACATTGTCAAGGAGGATGTTCATAAGATTACTAGCATAACCCAATGCAGTCACTGCCAAGACTCCCCTGCTGTTGGAGATTTACATATGGAAGAGCACTTGGTTGGCCAACCGACCCATGGGGAGGAAGCTCAGAAGATTTAGGTTCTACTTTCCTGGTTATATATATATTTTTGTATATTGTTGAACAACCAATTTGTAAGGCATTACCCTTCCATGGGTTTAACTTGTTTCAGCAAGAAGTCTATAATCATTTACTTTTCTGTTTATAGCTTAGAAACCTCTGTTTGTCCTTCTATAGTAGCTCAAAAAGTTTGGTTACAGACCTTGTAAGGATGGTTATGCTCAACCTTTTTATATATATACAAATTTCTCTAGCTTCTGTTAAAAAAAAATGCATTGTCTTTCGTGTTTGGAGAAATACTTGCACAACCAGGTGAGGGATATGTTGATCACCCCATTGCATTTTCTAGTAGTAACTTTTCGACTGCAAAAGGGATTTTATGACAACTGAGTGGGAGGGACTTGTTATGGTATATGCACACCAAAAATTTTGGAATTATTTATTGGGTGGTAATTTTTAGATGTTTATAGATCATTCTTCCTTAAAATACGTGATCAATAATCCAGTGTTGGGGGGGGGGATTTTTCGATGGATTCTTTTGTTGCAATAGTTTGACTTTGAAATTGTTGTAAAACTAGGCAGGTTGAATGTGGGTCTGGACTATCTCTCAAGGTTACAAAATGTAGAAGAACCCACTAGTTTAGATGACAGTATTTCCAACACACAACTATTCACAGTAAAAACAGTGGATGGTTGCTTTGAAGACATCATGCATTTCTTGACTACAGGAAAGGATGGAAGGATTTAATATATCACAAAAAAAAAATGGTTGTAAAAGCAACAGATTTCAGCTTATAGCTGGACAATTATATAAGATGGGACCAGATGAGATACTATGTCGCTGTATTTTGGAACATGAGGAACCAATAGTGTTAGTTGAAGCTCATGCAGGAGTGACACGGGGTAACTATGTAGGAAAAGAAACGACATGCATAATTTTACAGGTAGGATTATGGTGGCCTACACTCCATTCAGATGCACTTTACTACTATCAGAGTTGTGACATTTTACAACGCACAAGGAAACCATCCCAATGAGATAAAATTCCCTTGGTAACACAACTAACGTTGCATGTATTTCATAAGTGAGTTGTTGATTTTGTGGGTCCCATTAATCCACCAGGAAGAAGGACAGGTGCTCGGTATATAATTATCATCACATATTATTTAACCAAATGCATCACCAGTCAAAGATTGTATTGCAGCGACACCAGGCTTGGTTGTCCAAAGATCCTAGTAAGCAACCAGGGAATGCACTTTGTTAATAAAGTGATTGAGGAAATGACTAAAAAATGTAAGATCCAACACAGGAAGACAATGCCATATCATCCGCGGGAAAATGGAACAATTGAATATTTTAATAAGATTTTGGAACATGCATTTACCAATATTTGTAATATGAGTTGTGATGTTTGGGATCACAAAATACCTATAGTATTACGGTCTGATCGCATGACTTGCAAGAAGCTAACAGGACAAACTCCCTTTTGACTAGTTTATGGATAGAAGGTTGTCATGCATATGGAATATATTGTACCTAGATTAAGAATAGGTGTAGTTACTAAGATGACAGTTGTGGGTGCAATTGAAGAAATGTTGTCTCAGTCACTACAATTGGAGGAATATGGCTTCAATACGGGTTATCACCAATGAGTTGAAAAGGAGTGACAAAAGGCATGGCATGATCGACATATTAAGTTCAAGCACTTCCATCCTAATGATTTTGCTCTTCTGTATGACAGTAATTTTTTAAAGCATCCTGGAAAGCTTCGAACACATTGGTTGGGACCATATGTTATTGAATATGTTACATATGGGGGTGCAGTTAAGTTACAGAAGTTAGACGGTATGCCCCTCGATGGTTTAGTAAATGGAAGTCGATTAAAACCCTATTGGGATAGTTGTACTTCTCTCGACTGATTTGCAAAAAAAGAAAAAAATAATTATGTCGCAGTCTTGTATATAACTCATGATTTGTATATTGAAGTCTCGTATATTTCGTGTAGTTTGGGTGTCACATTCCAATTTAATTATCTATCGTAGTTAGTTTTGTGACAGAGTGGGATTTGGTGGCATACTTTTATGTCAAATCCACATTTAATGCATGGTAACCACTACTTTTATTGAAAGTGGATTAGTGGATTTAATGGCTCCTTGGCATAAATGACCGAAAAATTATAGCGTGTGAAGGGATTGGCCGCCACTTTTCCTAATTTATTGCAAATCAAGTCAGAATTACTACCCACGTGATCATATCGACTTGGTGCATGCATAGATATAGTTCACCTCTAAATAGGATATTAGTTTTCTCATTGTAATAAACTGTGAAGTGTATTGAGCAATCTAGTCGCCTGCAACCAGATATTCCGTGTCTAATTTTCTGCCATGGAGATCCCTGTATCAAGCTCTAGCACCGTTTGGGGCTCTACTTTCAAAATCCCAACTCCGATACCCATTATTGAGGAGGCACCAAAGGTTGCAATACGGTCGGTCTCAGTGAATCCGCCAAGAAAGAAACATATGACTGGTCAAGTAGTTCTTCCAGAGCAAAGATTTAAATCCACCCATGATGTTGAGGATTTCAGGTTTGGTTCAACAACCATACTGTTGGGATATATTCCACCTAGGAAGGATGATGCTCCACATGTAGTCATTTGAAAGAATGTCAAATATCCTTTGGTAAAGCCAACCATTCCAAAGCAAGTTCATGTGATGGTGGACATTATGGATACTTTAAAGAAATTGACATTCTCTAATCATGACTTGAGGAAGTTCCCTGAACTTCACATGTCAAAGTATATGAAATCAGTGCAGCTAGTGGAAGGAGGCCCTATTTAGTTGGTACCCATGGACTGGGTTTGTGGTTTAGAGAAGTCATGCATTCTATCATTGTTGTACATGCGCCATTTCGGTCGAACTGTTGAAATTAACACATGCATGAAGCAACTATTGGCTTGTTTTCTGTGCTTAAATACAATTTTTTTTTATTGATGCTGACCTCATAACTATTATTACAAGCTTACCCAAGGCATGGGTTGATCCAACACGATTCTTCACCGACAAGCAACATGACAAAATCATTGTTGCTTGGATGAAGGAGAAGTATAATCTCACACAAGATAAGCGGGGCTTTGATATAACCTCCATTAACGATCAAGGTGTTAGATTCACAGATAAGGTATTCGGGGAACTTTGAGGTCTAAAATGGGTCTCATAAGGGAAATAATAAAATAAGAGTTATAATAATACAATAAAATTTCTAAATTTCAAAGGGGAAAAAGAAAAACTACTTTTTTTTATTGTATTTTTTACATATCTCCTTATCGGTTCACCCAAATTTCGAGTTTGGGGACTCGTTAGATGCGGAATTCAATTCCACGTCCAACCCATACCCACACTACTTACTTCTGAGGTACCCACCACACCCAAAAATGAAAATTCCAATAAAAAAACGTATATTACGTTTTTTATTAATTTTTTTATTTTTGGATGTTGTGGGTCCCTCAAAAGTAAGCAATGTGGGTATGGGTTGGATATGGAATTAAATTCTGCATCTAATGAGTCTTGAAACTCGAAATTTGGGTGAACTCATAAGGAGATATGCCAAAAATAAAATAAGAAAAAGTAGTTTTTTATTTTTCCCTCCATTTCTTTTACAAATTCTACCCTTATAGTCAACATAATCTTCTTGAATCCCATTGGTTCTTATAAAGTGAATTTTAATGGTACAATTTTTGTTTTGAGGCCCATTTTTTACCTCAAAACTCCCCTAATGGTCTTGTTGAGCAGGTTGCTGCAGAAAATGCGACTGAACCAATGCACTGCTAATACTAACATTGCAACTAAGCAATGCACTGTAGGAGTGCAAATGAATAGGGAAACATTCACAGTGAATGAATTATTAGCTGACATTATTGATGCATGAGAACGAGGTACACCTTTTACTTATTGTTGGTTGCTTACCTTATTTTCTTTTGTCGTATCGGTCGAACTACCGAATTACCAAGGCATGGGAATGAATGTATCATGTCAAGGGGAACAGTATCAAAACCTATGGTTTAATGAGAATAGACAACGACAACATGAGAAAAATATTGAGTTTTATATGCATGTTGATGCAAGAAGGCATCACATTGGGAGTCAACTAAGAATTATCGTTGCAAGTGTGCAGTGGTATAGGAACATCATTAAGTTTAATACAGGGGATCACCATCTATATCTTCAGTCAAGGTGATATCCCCAACACCAGTTGTTAACCATTGCATTCCATCTATCAGAGGAGGAAAATGATAGAATAGTTCAAGATCGGTCAGAAGAATAGAAGCATCCTAGCATGAATAATATATTGTCTATTGAAACCGAGTCATGATAGGAAGGTACATCAAGGACCCAGCTAGGGGGGCCACAAGAAGAAGACATCCCACATAGCCCTCATCACAATAGTGATGAAGATTTGAGTGTTACCCCTACATATCTGGATGTGGGGCCAAAGCGAAAAATAGTCTGCTGAATCAGCTCCTAAATAGTCTGCTTTAGTTGTGTGAACTGATCCTCAGTTTGCCTTTTCCTTGCTCCTAAAAACCCTGATTTTCATTCTGTTTCAAAATTCTGATCTTCAAGTACTAATTTTCTGCCACGATCTCCACCTACTCTACGTGCACTTCAAGAAAAATCATGATTGGAAACGCCTTTTCTCATTATAGTTTGTCATTATTATTACATCACTTTTGCAATAAACCGCCATGATTTGCCTTCTTGATTATATTTACACTTGTCAGAGTAATTTACATTGAATTTTCCCGTGGTATCGGCATATCCCATCACTAACTACTAACCCTTCTCAGCATCGACAATCAGAGGTTCAAAATTAAATGAATCAGCACTTCCCCTTATTAACTTGACAGCGATCGGAAGCATTAATTTCTACTGCATTGGAACCACAAGCCACTATGCCACCGCAGTGTCGGCACTTTAAAGAACTAAATATCCGCAACATTGAAAAATGACTTTAGACCATTAGCTTCACGATCGGTGAACGAAAGCTTTATCAACTACTTTGTCGACACTTTAGACCACTACCGCAGTTGAAAACCTTATCAACTATCACGTCCGCACTTTAAACCACTGTGCTGCCGCAGTGTCGGCACTTTAGAGAACTAGCTTCACAATCAACGATTGGAAGCGTTATGAACTATCTCATCGGTGCTTTAAAGAACTATGCCTCCGCAACATTGAAAGAGGATTTTAGACCATTAGCTTTGTGATCAGCAATCAGAAGCTTTATCAACTACTTTGTCGGCACTTTAGACCATTGCCACAGTCGGAAACCTTATCAACTATCGCGTTAGCGCTTCAAACCACTGTGCTGCCGCAGTGTCGGCACTTTAGAGAACTAGCTTCGCGATTGGTGATCGGAAGCGTTAGGAACTATCTCATCGGTGCTTTAAAGAACTATGCCTCCACAACATTGAAAGAGGATTTTTAACTTTGCTCGACTTTCTTGTAGCACTTCTGTGTAACTTTTTCTGGCTCGCGCTACAAGAAAATTTAGGTTAATGTTTTTCAAAAATCATGCTAATGATAAGGGTTTAAACTTGGTTTAGGAATCTCAATTAAACTTTTATGCTATTTTTCAGACTTTTT
>LPNX010131352.1:248239-291941 GCA_001517045.1 Pseudotsuga menziesii
CAACTGTGGGATGAAGTCCTCCCTGTGAGGCTTCAAGAACTTGTAGACCAGTGCCTTTTGTGCTGCTACCTGCTAGTCTGCAAAATATCCATTGGGCTATGAAGTCTTTATTCAATCCTTCACACACTGGTATATACAATGAAATTCAAATCTCTTTCCTTCAAATACTGTAAAAGTATTTGAGGAAACTTCCATCTACTGAATTAAATTGTAATCCCATTTCCAATGTAACCAGGCAAAAATTTCATCAACCCACCAAAAGCTGCTTCCAACTCTGAATATATGTATAATCAGAAATATTGGAAAACATGAAGAGTAAAGATCTAACAACTTGTACTCACTTTCATCAAATGATGTCTCTAAGATAACAGATTTATAACTTAGTATTGATTCTAAATAATCTGCCACTGGATCATAAAAATTTCCAAAAGTTACCTCTTCATGTTCTATGAAAAAGATGGGCTGTCCATAAGAATGTTTTGTTTGATGAATATCAATCAAGCATTAGCAATAAAGGACATCAGGATCAACCTGAATTTGCTCCGAAATTTTTTGGAAAGTATCATCAATAATGTCAACAAGCTAAACCCCCTTTTCGACACTGTCTTCAAATGAATAACTATCATACATTGGCTTCGGTTGTTCAAAGATAATGGAGTGAATGCATTCCTAAATCTGTTGATCAGATTGTCCCAGAACACACACCTCACACATTTATGGGTCTTTCTTTTCAATTTCATCATCATATGTATCAAAAATTATAGCATCTTCATAATGGCTTTGAACAGCAGATTTATCATAACCATGAATATAGGAAACTTATGATATAACGTTAAAAATGTCAACAGCCTTACTTTCATCAATTTTAGTATCAAAACAAAAAAGAATAGAATATAATTCATCACAAAATTCTTGTCTTGGAACCCTAATTTCTTCATCATAACGAGGAGCATTCTAGGAAATTTCGAATGATGATGCTGAAGATTTGTATTTTCTTCAATACAAAACTGATCTTTAACACAACAATGATTTGCAACAGTTTGTTGAACAAGAGATTGATCTTCTACAGGATTAGCATTCAAATGATTATTAATACTGTTGAAATCATTATGAGAATATTCCAAACTATCTCTGCTGATCTCATTACTAGAATAATCTTCAACCTGACTTAAAACAACAACTTGATTATCGTAATGATCATGGAATTCTTTCTTCACAGCAGTATCTAAAAATGTTACCTCTTCATCTTCAACAAATTCTGAAACTACAACTTCTTCATGATATGTTTTCAATCCTTGATTATACTTATCATCATGATTTTTTGAATCAGAAATTGTATTATAAAAATCAGCTTGCTCACAACAATCTTCTAAAAAGATTTTAGCTAAGAACACATACTTTACAATGTTTCTGAAAACATGTGTGGAATTCTTTTAGTGAGGAAATGCTAGCAGCAGGAAGAGAAAAATACCATTCTCGTGCATCTTGCTCGAGTGAATACATGAACATCTTCATGCTGAATATTTAACTGAACCATATATTGATGAAACCTGTTGAGGTGATCTAAAGGATATCCTTTTTGCTTTCTCTAAACCGTGGAAGAGAATGTCCCCAAACATCCATAGTAGGTACTGGATTTGGAAAACCTAGAACATTGAAAAAATTGAAAGGTGCAAACCTTCAAGCTAGAATGGCTTCCATGGACTTCGACCTCTGCATCTTGAAATAGTGGAGTCGCCAATCGATTTGTCAAGATAGATTTTGTTTTTCCTCCTCAGAAAGTGGAAAGGGTGACAATAGGTCAAATAAATTAGGGCTGCATAAAGTTTTGGATGATTGAGACCTTTTGGTTTTCCTAGCTATTTTCAAAATCTGCTCTGGGTCTGAGACACCCAGTTGTAAAGGTGAACTAGGTCTATTTCTTGTTCCGTCTCCCTTAGTAGCCACTGTGAAATACTGGTGAAAAGTAGTCTTTAAGATTTGATGGTTTAAGTTCACCTCTCAAAACCACTGAAATGATAAGTATCCCGAGGAAAAATAGGTTTTCAACTTCGTCCTCGTCAACGGCGCCAAAGATGTTTGTGCCAGAAATTGTTCCCAGACAACGGAAGAATAAGGCAACACAATCTCAAAAATCACAATAAAGTAAAATAGGGTTTTATAAGGTTTTGGTTGAACAGTTTGAAGACAAGAGGGAAAACATTCATAAGACCAAAGCAAACACTAAATCATGAGCATTTAAATGACTAAGATGCATAACATATAAACCATAATCCAACAGAGTAAACACGGTACTGAATTTCACCCACAGTTAGCAAGCATTTCAAGCCTAAAAACATTAAATAGGAAATGAATATACCAACTGAGTAATTAACACAAATTAGAAATGAAACTAGTCAATAATCTGAAGGGCATATAGTGCATATATTTCATAGTTCAGTCATCAAAAACACATAAGAGTCTTTTACTTAGCTCATAAACAAAGCCTGATAGACTCCCCTTGCCAGCAAAAAGTCGAACCCCTTTGTCTTCTTTCAGACTTACACTTATACTATTCCTTCAAAATCAGTTGAATAACTGAACCCTAACTGCTTTTAGACTATCTATCGAATAGTTCAATTTAAACTATCATTATACCAAAATAAAACGACTTTCCAAACTTAACTAATAACTGACTTTCTTAACTAACTTTACAAGTCTTTAGTTGCTTCAACTAGTAAATCAATTGCAACCCTCCTTGTTATCTCCTCGTTCTGCCGAGTCAGCTCCTGGATAGCCTACTTTAGCTGTGTGGACTGATCCTCAGTTTGCCTTTTCCTGCTCCTGAAAACCCTGATTTTCATTATGTTTCAAAATTTCGATCTTCAAGTACTAATTTTCCACCACGATATCCACCTGCTCTACGTGCACTTCAAGAAAAACCGTGATTGGAAACACCTTTATCTCATTATAGTCTGTCATTATTATTGCATCACTTCTCCAAGAAACTGCCATGATTTGCCTTCTTGATTATATTTACAATTGTCAGAGTGATTAACATTGAATTTTCCCACGGTATCGGCGTCTCCCATCACTAACTACAAACCCTTTCAGCATCGACAATCAGAGGTTCAAAATTAAATGAATCAACACTTCCCCTTATTAAATTGTCGGCAGTCGAAAGCATTAATTTCTACTGCATCGCAACCACAAGCCACTATGTCGCCGCAGTGTCGGCACTTTAAAGAACTAAATATCTGCAACTTTGAAAAATGAATTTAGACCATTAGCTTCACGATCAGCGATTAGAAGCTTTATCAACTACTATGTCGGCACTTTAGACAACTGCCGCAGTCGAAAACCTTATCAACTATCGCATCGGCGCTTTAAACCACTGTGCTGCCGCAGTGTCGGCACTTTAGAGAACTAGCTTCGCGATCAGCGATCGAAAGCATTATGAACTATCTCATCGATGCTTTAAAGAACTATGCCTCTGCAACATTGAAAGAGGATTTTATACCATTAGCTTCACGATCGGCAATCGGAAGCTTTATCAACTACTTTGTCGGCACTTTAGACCACTGTCGTAGTCAGAAACCTTATCAACTATCGCGTCGGCACTTTAAACCACTGTGCTGCCGCAGTGTCGACACTTTAGAGAACTAGCTTCCCGATTGGCGATCAAAAGCGTTATGAACTATCTCATCGACGCTTTAAAGAACTATGCCTTTGCAACATTGAAAGAGGAATTTTAACTTTGCGCGACTTTCTTGTAGCGCTTCTGTGTAACTTTTTCTGGCTTGCGCTACAAGAAAATTCAGGTTAATGTTTTTCAAAAATCATGCTAATGATAAGGGTTTAAACTTGGTTTAGGAATCTCAATTAAACTTGTATGCTATTTTTCAGACTTTTTAATCCATATAAGCCCTTTGATCATGAAATCAAACCAAAACCTGTAAAAATAAACTAAGAAATCAAAAAACATAAAAGCTAAAGGGAAAAATTTAAACTATCCCAATCAACAAGATTTTCTAGGAATAAAGAGTAAAACCAAACTTCAAAACATAAACAAAAAGTATTAAAATATAGAAAACAAAAACAGGTTCTAACACAGTCCATCACAATCATAGGAATCTCGCTCATCTGATGATCGTTTGGTCGAGCTACTAGTGTTTTGGAAGCAACGTAAAGTCTAGATAGAGTCCAAAGCACTTGATCTGGGCACGGCGAAGATCAACAATATGGATCGGGTATTGGTTATGTCGGGGTATATATGTATGTGCTACCCATGTTTATGTTTAACGGTATTCAACAGGATGCAGTTAAAGAAATCAAGGCCCAGGAACATACGCTGTGCGAGCAACTGAAGCAGACAAAGAACATTGTGTTGTCACTGCAAACTCAGCTGGAAGATAAAGAGTAGCAAGTACAAAATGGAAGTGACTTGAGTAAGGAGTTGCTATTGCCTATAAAGAAGTTCCATAGGTTGGGGTTGCAGCCGAAATGCTTGTTGAATCATGTGTATTCAAATTGGGGGAAGTTGCTAATGACTTCCGCCAAAAGATTACATAGTTAGAGGCCAAGCTTCTTCCCAGTACACCACTTGAAGTACTAGTTGAGTGATGGAAGGTAATTGAAGAGGATATAAGGAATATTTAGTAGGCTAAGGAACTTTGTGCCAAGGTGTATGAGCAAGTGTCCCATGCATGTCAGGTCTTGATGGATGATGTTGAGCTGCAAGAAATAACATAAAAACTTCATGCAACAGAGTCAATTATGACCAAGCTACGAAACTCATTGAAAACATTGTCACTGGTCGATAATATGAGTAAGGTTGTTGAGTTGAAACTATCACAGCACCAGCTCTCCAGACTTTGAACACGGCACCAAAGAAGAACCAATCGTGTCACAGAGCTTCGGGTTGAAGCATAGAAGGTAATTGCAACTATTCACCTAGTTCATGTTGAAGTTAAGAAAGCTATAGATATTATGGTGGATGTTTAAAAAAATACCAGTTCTGAAATTCTTGCGATAATTTCCAAGGTTAAGGAGGATGTTCAACGATAGGCCGAGGATGTAATTTAAATCTTTCAAAATTTTCAAGCTAAGTTGAACATGATAATTTTTTCCTTCTAAATTGGCTCAGGATGAGTCACATGTGAGTGTTAGGGGCCTATTGGCCCTAGGTAAAGTTAAACACGTTTTTTTCTTCTAAGACATAAAACTTGGTCGCGATGTGAATAAGGTTGTGATGGAGCACTTATTGAAATGGTAAGCTCTGACAATCTTGGCAGTTTTAGGGGAAAAGTAATTGTGTTGATAAAGTTCGATGGAAAATTCAATGGGTTAGTTAGAAGGGTTGTCCACTTTTGTGTAGTGGGAATGTGATGTAAATGTTCTAATAAAGCCTATAAAAATGTAAAGGGTTGGGATTTTGGGGGGTCAATTCTCTTGAGTTCAGTGATGTTCTATTTAGTCAAGTTTTGTATGGAGAAGAATAGTTGTTGATGTGAGGAAGAGTTTGTAATATCAACAGATTGTAGGCATGGTATACAAGAGATAAATAAGAGTCGAGGAAGTATTGTCGATCTGCAGTTGTGTGCACGGACTGAATGTAATGGAGATTGTGGAGAGATGTTTGCAGGTTGTGTGCACAGACCAAGCATTCAATATCCGACTGTTGATAATTAATGAACGCTTTTGTGGTTCTTCTCGAATGCATTTACACGTTAAACTTTCTATGTTGAATTGTGCAGGATAATTGTGTGAATGTTTTATTTGTGTATTGCTGCGACTTATGATAACATGCTAGGTTCTTACTAAGTAATTGAATCTATAAGGTTTAAGGGATCTCATGAATATATTTTGAGTTTACGAATAGGTTGTAACATTGTGTTGATAGTTATGTGTGATGACCTATATGTCAATGCTTAACACGATAAGGTCCCCTTTTACCACTGTAGAAGACCGATTCCTACAGCTACTATAGGTATCTTGGGTAGGACTTCACCTATGTCGCAGGTGTTGCCGACGAGGTTAAACCTTGTCCGTCCAGTACCTTTAGGTTTTGTTGGTTATATCAGATGTTGAACTTGGGACAATTGAAGATAAGACAACACAATGTCTGTCCAGATGGAGATAGGTGGCCACCCACCTATTCCACTGGCTCAAAACAATTGTCCATTGTGGCAGTTTCCTAGTTATTTTTCTATAGTTTTTTCAGGTCCCAAACTTTCGGGGCTATTTTGATGCCCTAAACAACATTTTTTGGCAATTCAGGTGGTCAAATAAATTCCTTCAACATACATTTAGTCACAGTCAAAAGTTGTAAATATCGAATAGAGCTTTCCAACGAGTTATCGAGCGCCCAAATCGAAGATCACATGCAAAAGTTATGACCATGGGAAGTTGACTGTTCAACTTACCACCTTGGGGCTCCAAACCTTATGATGGTTCATCTTCTAGGGTTATGTTTTGGACTTTTGGGGTTATTTCCCTCGTCCTTATTATAAATAGGCCCTTTTGGCCTCACTTTGTATTCATCTTGGCACAGATGAGCGTAGCAGCCACATTTCTTCTCACAGATAGCTACCACCATTCTAGCAATTGTATTACAATCTATTCTATTTCTGCCATTTAATAGAATAAGTGTTTAATGTGTCTCTGTTATATTTGCAAAATATCTGTGTTTATGAAGCTATCTCTGTTATTTCATTTCGTTCCCACATAAATCTGAATCGATGGTATCAAAGCAATCTGCTCTTTGATTAGTTCTCTGCGCATGTCCCCGACGAGGTCTGGGTATGGAGGGTTTGGTCTCGAAGTTGTTTCACTTGATCACTCTCGCTGTCCCAAATGACCTCCCATGTCGAAAGAAAAGAGAGACAACAGAGCAGGAGATCCTATCAAATCATTGCTCAAGGAATCCCTTGCTCGACAGAGGAACGAGATGATGGATAATTTCACACAAATCCTTCCACAAATTTCAGCAACGGCAAGTGCGTCTTGAACGAGCAGCCAATTTGGGGATACAACACCCTTCAAGGTACAAGCTAAATTTGATATTCCTTTATTTGAAGGCTAGATCTATCTAGATACCCTAGATAATTGGTTGAATGTTCTAGAAGGGTATTTCTCTATCCACAATTTCTCCGACACGGAAAAGATCACCTTTGCTCTCCTTAAGGCATTCCCTCATGTCCAAAATTGGTGGGGTACTTATTGGGATCAAAACTCATCAGACGAGTCTAGAATATTTGAGACAAATCCCACTTGGGGCTATTTCATAGATGTCGTCAAGAAACAGTACTACCCTGTGGGAAACTATGATGACTAGTACACCAAATGGAACATCCTGCGTCAAGAGAGGGACCAGACGGTGTCGAAGTACAGCAACAACTTTCATACCTTACGCACAAATATGGGTATCATGGACTCCGAATGGCACCTAATTCTGAAATATCATAGTGATTTACATCGGTACATTCGAGTTGAGATGGACATCCTCGACATCTCTTCACTTGGATCCGCCTATCGGTATGCTGTCAAAATCCAGGAGAAATTTTGACAAAAGAACAAGGGAGACTCTGGACCTGTGAATCCACTGCATAGAAAAGGCAAGGGAAACCCTAGCTTGCAGAACACAGGAAAAGGAAATGACAACCAGTCCCCGCCATAAGCAAAGAAGGGGAATGGAAAGACAAAGAAGGACACTAGGAAGTGATGCGACTTTCATAAAATCCCTTGGCACACAACTGATGAATGTCCCTCAAAGCAGTCATTGGTGGCCAAGATCAAATCTTCAGAATCAGATCTTGATTCCGATTACGAACCCAATGCCACAACCATAAACAATGGGAAGCAGATCATTGATGCAGACCCCACTACCATTGTTGGTACCGCACATATTCAACTAGAGGATCCTGAAGAGTCAGAGGCAGAGGAGCGCCTCTTCCACTCACGGATGTGGGTGAAGGGAAACCCACTACATTTTGTTGTTGAAAATGGTAGCCAAAAGAACCTGATCTCAGCAAAAGTCGTCGAGAGACTGCAACTTTCGACAACACCACACCCGCAACCCTACAACATCCGTTGGATAAGACAAGGACGAGGTATCCAAAATACTAGACAATCCCTACTACCATATGGCATCAATCCTTTCAAATACGAGGTACTCTGTGATGTGGCCCCACTTGAAGTCTATGATGTTCTTTTAGGACATCCATATATGTGGAAGCGTCATGTTGTATATGAGTCACGACCTCGCAGTGTCATTGTTACTTTGGGAGGAAAACTCTATCGTATACCAGAGACATTTGCACCTAACACAGTCTCACAAGGTAGGAAGATAAGCTCCACATCAGAAAAAATTTCCTCTTCACAATTGTGTCTAAAGGAGAACATCATATTACCTCCACACCCTCAGCATAGGGTATCTCTCCTCATCAGACACAAGAAAAAAGGTCATTATTTCCTCATCCATCCAAGTACATCTATGATGAAAGGCCACCCATTTAAGGTGCTCCTCCAAAAACAAATCATCCACACAACAATTGCAACCTTCTTAGGATGCCAAAGAAAAGCAACCTCTTCACTTTAGCAAATGTCGCAAGAGGAGATCAACTCAACACACAGTTTGAGATATGATATGGAATTCGACCCAATGGATACCATTGCTTCCTAAGGAGGGAGGATTGATCCATATGGAGATAGGTGGCCACCCACCTATTCCACTGGCTCAAAACAATTGTCCATTGTGGCAGTTTCCTAGTTATTTTTCTACGGTTTTTCAGGTCTCAAACTTCTGGGGCTATTTTGAGGCCCTAAACGACGTTTTTTGGTAATTCAGGTGGCCAAGTGGCTACCTTTAAGATTAATTTAACCATAGTTGAAATTTGTAAATCTCGGATAGATATTTCCAATGAGTTATCGAGCGCCCAAATCGGAGATCGTATGCAAAAGTTATGACCCCGGGAAGTTGACTGTTCAACTTACCACCTTGGGGCCGCAAAATTTATGACGGTTAATCTTCTAGGGTTTTGTTTTGGACTTTTGGTGTTCTCGCCCTCGTCCTTGTTATAAATAGGCCCCTTTGGCCTCACTTTGTATTCAGCTTGGCACGGATGAGCGTAGAAGCCATATCTATTCTCAGAGATAGCTACCACCATTCTAGCAATTCTATTACAGTCTGTTCTATTTCCGCCCTTTAATAAAATACATGTTTACTGTATCTCTGTTATCTTTGCAAAATGTCTATGTTTATGATGTTATCTCTATTATTTCATTTCATTCCCTCATAAATCTGGATCAGTGGTATCAGATCAATCTGCTCTTTAATTGTTTCTCGGTGCATGTCCCCGACGAGGTCTAGGTATAGAGAGTTTGGTCTGGAACTAGTTTCACTTGATCACTCTCGCCATCCTAAATGGCCTCCTATGCCAGAAGAAAAGAGAGACGTTGGAGCAGGAGATCCTATCAAATTGTTGCTCGAGGAAGCCCTCACGCAACAGAGGAATAATATGATGGATAATTTCTCCCAAATCCTTCTACGAATGTCAGCAATGGCAATTGCATCTTCAACGAGCAGCCGATCCAGGGATACAACTCCCTTCAAGGTACAAGTTGATTTTGATATTCCTTTATTTGAAGGCCATATCGATGCGAATGCCCTAGATAATTGGTTGAATGTTCTAGAAGGGTATTTCTCTATCCACAATTTCTCCGACAGGGAAAAGATCACCTTTTCTCTCCTTAAGGAAACCCCCCATGTCCAAAATTGGTGGTGTACTTATTGGGATCAAAACTCATCAGACGAGTCTGGAATATTTGAGACAAATCCCACTTGGGGCTCTTTCATAGATGTCGTCAAGGAACAGACTACCCTATGGGGAACTATGATGACCAGTACACCAAATGGACCATCCTGCGTCAAGAGAGGGACCAAATGGTGTCGGAGTATGCCAACAACTTTCATACCTTGCGCACAAAGTTGGGTATCAAGAACTCCGAACAACACCTAATTCTGAAATATAACCGTGGTCTACATCGGTACATTCCAAATTATATGGACTTCCTCGACATCTCTTCACTTGGATCCGCCTATCGGTATGCTGTCAAAATCGAGGATAAATTTTGACAAAAGAACAAGCGAGACTTTGGAGCTGCGAATCCATAGTAGAAGTGAGGCAAGGGAAACCCCAGCCCGCAAAACACTGGAAAAGGAAACGACAACGAGTCTCCACCACAAGCAAAGAAGGGAATGTAAAGACAAAGCAGGACACCGGGAAGTGGTGCGAATTTCATAAAATCCCTTGGCACAAAACTGATAGATGTCGCTCAAAGCAATCATTGGTGGCTGAGATCAAATCTTCAGAATCATATCTTTATTCTAATTTCGAACCCAATGCCACAACCATAGACAATAAGAAGCAGATCATTGATGCATACCCAAATACCACTATTACTTGCACACAGATTCAACTAGAGGAGCCTGAAGATTTAGAGGCATAAAAGCACCTCTTCCACTCACAGATGTGGCTGAAGGGAAACCCACTACAGTTTGTTGTTGACAGTGGCAGCCAAAAGAACCTGATCTCAGCAGAAGTCGTCAAGAGATTGCAGCTTCCGACAACCACACTCGCAACCCTACAACATCGGTTGGCTAAGACAAGGATGAGGTATCTGCATTACTCAACAATGCATCCTACCATATGGCATCAAGCCTTTCAAAGACGCGGTACTGTTTGATGTGGCCCCACTTGAAGTCTATGATGTTCTTTTAAGACAACCATATATGTGGAAGCGTCATGTTGTATATGAGTCACGACCTCGCAGTGTCATTGTTACTTGGGGAGGAAAAATATATCAGATACCAGAGACAGTTTCACCTAACACAGTCTTGCAAGGTAGGAAGATAAGCTCCCACATCATAAAATTATTCCTCTTCACAATTGCGTCTAAAGGAGAAACTCATATTACATCCACACCCTTAGAACAGGGTATCTCTGCTCATTAGACACAAGAAGAATACAGAGTCATTGTTTCCTCATCCATACAAGTACCTCTTTAATGCAAGTCCACGCATTCATGGTGCACCTCCAAAAAAAAATCATCTACACAACAATTACAACCCTCTCAGGATGCCAAAGAAAAGCAACCTCTTCACTTCAGCAAATGTCGCACCAGGAGATCAACTCAACACATAGTTCGAGATATGATATGGGATTCGACGCAATGGACACCATTGCTTCCTAAGAAAGGAGGATTTATCAGGATGGAGATAGGTGGTCACCCACCTATTCCACTGGCTCAAAACAATTGTCCATTGTGGCAGTTTCCTAGTTATTTTTCTACGATTTTTTGGGTCCCAAAATTTTGGGGTTGTTTTGAGGCCCTAAACGATGTTTTTTTGCCATTTGATTGGAAAAATAGATGCCTCTAACATTAATTCTTTCACTAGCGAAAGTGGTAAATCTCGGATAGATCTTTCCAATGAGTTATCGAGCACCCAAATCAGATATCGTATGCAAAAGTTATGACCCCGGGAAGTTAACCGTTCAACTTACCACCTTGGGGCCACAAAATTTATGATGGTTCATCTTCTAGGGTTATGTTTTGGACTTTTGGGGTTCTCGCCCTCATCCTTATTATCAATAGGCACCTTTGGCCTCACTTTGTATTCAACTTGGCAAGGATGAGCGTAGTAGCCACATCTCTTCTCAGAGATAGCTACCACCATTCTAGCAATTTTATTACAGTCTATTCTATTTCCGCCATTTAATAGAATATATGTTTATTGTATCTCTGTTATCTTTGCAAAATGTCTGTGTTTATGATGTTATCTCTGTTATTTCATTTCGTTCCCAGATAAATCCGGATCACTGGTATCAGAGCAATCTGCTCTTTGATTGTTTCTTGGCACATGTCCCCAATGAGGTCTAGGTATAAACGGTTTGGTCTCGAACTAGTTTCACTTTATCACTCTCTCTGTCCCAAATGACCTCCCATGCCAAAAGAAAAGAGAGACAACGGAGCAGGAGATCCTATCAAATCATTGCTCGAGGAAGCCCTCGCATGACAAAGGAACGAGATGATGGATAATTTCGCCCAAATCCTTCTACGAATGCCAGCAACATTAAGTGCATCTTCAATGAACAACCAATTCGGGGATACAAATCCCTTCAAGGTACAAATTAACTTTGATATTCCTTTATTTGAAGGCCAGATTGATCCAAATGCCCTATATAATTGGTCGAATGTTCTAGAAGGGTATTTCTCTGTCCATAATTTCTCCGACAGGGAAAAGATCACCTTTGCTCTCTTTAAGGAAGTCCCCCATGTCCAAAATTGGTGGGGTACTTATTGGGATCGAAACTCATTAGATGAGTCTGGAATATTTGAGACAAATCCCACTTGGGGCTCTTTCGTAGATGTCGTCAAGGAACAATACTACCATGTGGGAAACTGTAATGACCAGTACACCAAATGTACCATCCTGCATCAAGAGAGGGACCAGATAGTGTCGGAGTACACCAACAACTTTCATACCTTGCACACAAAGCTAGGTATCAAGGACTTCAAACGGCACCTAATTTTGAAATATCGCAGTGGTCTACATCAGTACATTCGAACTGATATGGACTTCCTTAATATCTTTTCACTTGGATCTGCCTATCGGTATGCTGTCAAAATCGAGGAGAAATTTTGACAAAAGAACAAGCAAGACTCTGAACCTGTGAATCCATCATAGAAGCAAGCAAGGGAAACCCTAGCCCGCAGAACACAGGAAAAGGAAACAACAACTAGTCCCCACCACAAGCAAAGAAGGGGAATGGAAAGACAAAGAAGGACACCAGGAAGTGGTGCAAATTTCATAAAATTTCGTGGCACAACACTGATGAATGTCCCTCAAAGCATTCATTGGTGGCCAAGATCAAATCTTTAGAATCAGATCTTGATTTCGATTCCAAACCCAATGCCACATCCACAGACAATGGGAAGCAGATCATTGATGAAGACCCCACTGTCATTGTTGCTATCGCACAGATTCAACTAGAGGATCTTGAAGAGGCAAAGGCAGAGGAGTGCCTCTTCCACTCACAGATGTGGGTGAAGGGAAACCCACTACATTTTGTTGTTGAGAGTGGCAGCCAAAAGAATTTGATCTCAGCAGAAGTTGTCAAGAGATTGCAACTTCCGACAACACCACACACGCAACCCTACAACATCGGTTGGCTAAGCTAAGGACGAGGTATCCATATTATTCAACAATGCCCCTACCATATGGCATCAAGCATTTCAAAGATGAGGTACTGTGTGATGTGGCCCCACTTGATGTTTGTGATGCTCTTTTAGGACAACCATATATGTGGAAGCATCATGTTGTATATGAGTCACGGCCTCGCAGTGTCATTGTTACTTTGGGAAGAAAAATCTATCGGATACCAAATACAGTTGCACCTAACACGGTCTTGCAAGGTAGGAAGATAAGCTCCCACATCATAAAATTATTCCTCTTCACAATTGTGTCTGAAGAAGAACATCAGATTACCTCCATAGCCTTAGCATAGGGTATCTCTACTCATAAAAAACAAGAAGAAAATAGATCCATTGTTTCCTCATCCATCCACGTACCTCTATGATGCAAGGACACGCATTCAATATGCTCCTCCAAAAACAAATCATCCACACAACAATTACAACCCTCTCAGGATGCCAAAGAAAAGCAACCTCTTCACTTCAGCAAATGTCACACTAAGAGATCAACTCAACACACAGTTCGAGATATGATATAGGATTCGACGCAATGGAGACCATTGCTTCTGAAGGAGGGAGGATTGATCTAGATGGAGATAGGTAGCCACCCACCTATTCCACTTACTCAAGACAATTGTCCATTGTGCTAGTTTCCTAGTTATTTTTCTATGGTTTTTTAGGTCCCAAACTTCTGGGGTTGTTTTGAGGCCCTAAACGACGGTTTTTGGCGATTTGGGTAGCCAAATTGATGTTGTTGGTATTCATTAAACCATGGTCTAAATTTGTAAATCTTACAGATCTTTCCAATGAGTTATCGAGTGCCCAAATTAGAGATCGTATGCATAAGTTATGACCCCAAGAAGTTGACTGTTCAACTTACCACCTTGGGGCTGCAAACTTGATAACGGTTCATCTTATAGGGTTATGATTTGGACTTTTGGGGTTCTGGCCCTCGTCCTTATTATAAATAGGCCCCTTTGGCCTCACTTTGTATTCATCTTGGCACGGATGAGCATAGCAGCCACATCTCTTCTCAGAGATAACTACCACCATTCTAGCAATTGTATTACAGTCTATTCTATTTCCGCCATTTAATAGAATACGTGTTTATTGTATCTCTGTTATCTTTGCAAAATGTCTATGTTTATGATGCTATCTTTGTTATTTCATTTTGTTCCCACATAAATCCAGATCAATGCCACCGTGGAATTCAAGCCATGTGAATATCCTTTGATGTAATCTAACATACAAATGTAGATAATTTAGACATGGCTCAACATAGTTCTTGGGATAAGTCATGGTTCACGCATTAAAACATGAGAAAATGACAATGACAATACAACCTAAACACACAATAAATTAATTGGAATTAAACTGTGAATACATAGTATATTATAACCTAAATTGCTGAAAAGAAGCATGTAATTGACATACATACCCTTATTGTTTAGATGGTCATACGATTTCAACTCCCATTATTTTCCTTCTACTGTGAAGCAACATCGTAGAGTCGACCCATACACTGAAGGAATATCCGCGATCAATATAAAAAAAAATTGACAAAGAAAGATCATATTTATTCAAAATCCATGGGACATCACCCTCTTTAAAATACCAAGAGGTTCTAATGTCTCCTTTACTTTATTTTACTGATCAACATTTCATTTTAGTATTTAAAGAAATAATATCTCTCCTAACAACCAATGTGTCGGTTTTGTCCATCATATGTGCCTTCATGAAGAAGATCGAACATTCTTTAATATATGCATGGGATTGAGTAAGTGGTAAATATTAAGATGCTCCCAATATGGAAGCTCATAAAACACAAATCTCTTTTACATCCCAACAAGCATTTTCCTAATATAATTGTTAAAAAATTTAGGATCATCGAACATAGGTTTCCCATTTGAATTGAACAGTTATGCAATTCGCTCTCCTTCTCTGTGTCATATGCTCTAAGTCAGTGTGTTGGTGTAATTATTTTGGGCCTTTGAGTTATCTATGGGTTACCATTGAAGAAGATGTTGATCTTCTATAAGGGTGGTCATTGGGAAGGAACATCCTTGAACAATCGTACACTAGCACTCATAGGTGTTTGGAAAACCTAACCTTTACTAAAGGTTCACACCATTTACATCCATGATACCATTTTGTTACAATACCTACGATTTTATTGTATATGGAACATGTTAGCGTCAAATAAGTTGGTTGCACGAAATTAAGTTTGTCAAATAACATTACAGATATAACCACAACAATCAACATGATTGACAGAGCAAAATACTAGTCCTAGAAAATCATGCATGGTATATGCACATATGCCATACACCATAAAATACCTGTCCAACAAGATGGGTCTTGATACATCATATACCTCTATCCCTTCCCATAATTGCTTGAATTCGTCAATTAATATTGGTTGTGAAAGTTTTTAAGGTTCAATCCCAACCCCGCTTCAAGTATGAATGTCAATTGTTTAATGCCCAACACATAGATTTTTAATGTTGCAAAAGTTTCATTTTCTCATAAACAATACATGAAATTGAAACACAAGAAATACTTTAGGATTTTACAGGCAAAAAATTAAAAATCTGCACACCATGAAAATATTTCAAACAACGATACTTTTGGCAATTTTCCCATGCAAAACCCACAAACATAATTTTATTTCTTCTTAAATAAAAAGTACAACAAATTAACCAAGTTTCAGATAGAACTTATCTCAACCAACAACCCAATAGAATTCCTAAAAAATAGTGTGCATGCTTCCTGGATATGCATTCAACGACTCCTCGAAAATCGTCCCAAAAACTACAAGTATGGACTATCTGTACTAGCCTAAAATGTCCTCAATTTTTGTGCTCATTATGTACTATTCCTTATCGTAATTCATGCCCACTGTAATAGTCATCCACTACCTTCAATTTCATGCTCAAGATGCCTCAAATTTCGTGCCCAGAATATGCCTAGGAATTCATTCTCTCACTTGTGCGGTACCAACAATTAATGTTGTCAAGTGCTACCTCGAATTGCTTGCCTAGTCTATCCTTGGAATTCGTGCAGTGTAAATACTATTGTATGGTTTCCTTGGTATGTGTTCCAATAATTTTTCCTCTGACTAATGTGTCATGCTCCTCATCTCAAGATGTCGACCTTGCTCTCTCAAAATCTCATTCAAGAAGTGAATGAAAAACCTTCCCTTGCTCTTTTATGCTTTCTCATTGAGGTAGTTGAATAGTCATCTAATCCAAGGGCCATCATTGAATTAGATCAATGGATGAGAAAAGTCTCTCCATAAATTAATTTTACTCAACTACAATTAAATATCTCATAAAAGTTACTTTAACCCTTAAAGTGAAATCAAATGCTCATCTTGAGTCATTTAATGCAAGGGTCATGTATTTTCCCCTTTTAGTGACTTAGGAAAAATCACTAGGGGAAAAAATTCCTAGGTACAAAAATCAACACTCCCTCTTAACGAGGAAGGTGTTATTCACCACTCCCAACTTGTCCTTGAAGAAGACAAACTTCCCCCGACCCAAGGATTTCGTTAGAATGTCTGCTACTTTCTCATCAATGGATATGTACTGTAACTCCACAGCTCCTCTCTAAACATAGTCCCATATGAAGTGGTATTTGATCTCTATGTGCTTTGAAATGTCATGGAAAACTAGATTCTCAAAGAGATGGATGTAACTTTGATTGTCGTAGTATATCATTGTGGGACTCATCTCATGATCAAACAAATCTTCCAACAACTTCCAAAGCCACAATTCCTCAAAATGATCTTGAATGGTTTCCATGTACTTAGCCTCGACAAAACTCAAAGCAACAGATTTTTTCTTTCGACTAAACCACAACACTATTAACAAGCCAAACTGAAACAACAACCAAAAGTTCTCTTTTGGTCCATCACACTACCTGCCCAATTTGAATTTGTGAAGCAAATCAAACTAACGCCACCTAAACTCTTGTAGTCCATACCATAATCCATGTTCCTTATAGGTATCTCAACAAATCTTTCACAAGTAATGAGAGCACTCTCCTAGGATCCATTATTAACTAAGTGAGAGGGGTCATCGCAAAACACAAGTCTGTCCTGGTGTTGACCAGATACATCAATGAACCAATGAGCTGATTATATAAAGCAGGATCTACCAAATATCCCTCATAAGCATGAAGATTCCTCCAATTGGTTATCATCAGTGTGGACACCGTCCTGTAGTCCTCCATCAGAAATCTCCTCAGGACATCAACTGCTTACTTTCCTTTACCCAAGAACATATGAGTATGCTCCTACCAAACCTCCATCCCCAAATATTAATGTATCAACCCAATGTCTGTCATCTCGTACTCTAAATCAATATCTCTCTTGCAAGCTACAATGAGGTGCTCCTCCCTTGTGATTGACAAGTGATGAACGCACGACAGAAGAATGAGTGGATCACCACCAACCATAATAAAGTAAAGGTTGGGATCAGTGTCACTCTTTCAAAATCCCATCGACATCAAGTAAGAATCAATCTTGGAATACTAAGAAGCTTATTTCAAACCATACAAGGCCTTTTTCATCCTGCACACATGAGCATCCCTCACATGGATCTCAAAGCCCTATGGATGCTCCAAATACACCTCCTCCTAAAGAAGACCATTAAGAAATGTGGTATTCACATCCATCTAGCAGATCTTCCAACCCATCTCTACTGCTATGGAGATCACTTCTCTGATCGAGGAATATATAGAATCTTACGCAAACGTGCCATCATAATCAACTCCCTCTACCTGTGAAAACCCCCATGCAACAAAACAATCCTTGAACTTCTCTCCACTGCCATCTGCAGCGTGCTTCACCTTGTCAATCCACTTGGAAGTCACCCCAAACTTCCCTTATGGTATTGGTACAATCTCCCATACATTGTTCTTCATGATGGAATGGTACTCTTTCATTATGGAATCTCTCCAAACATGATGCTGAGAGGCCTCCTCAAAAGTAGAAAGCTTTGAATCACAAAGACTAGTGACCAATGCCATACCCAATATGTATGGCACCACATTATCTCTCACTAGACCCTTGGATGCTCCAAATGAATTTACTTCCTTCAAGGTGTCACAAAGCCACTTGGGATTCCTCTTCCCTAAAGGTGGCTCCCAAACTAGTCTCTCATTCTCTGAAGAACTTCCAGAAGTAGATGGCTCGGAAACATGTGGTCTAGTAGCTGGTGAACTCTGTTGGGCCTCAGGACAGAAGGGAATAATTCATGTAGAACTATGCGTAACTATGGAAGAAGAACAAAAAGGAGAAGAAGGAGCTACGATAGAGGAAGCAACATCAAAGGAAAGGGAAGAATGATGAGACAGAAGAAGGAAAGTGAAGAAGAAGACAAAGAGAAGGTGCGGGACGAGGAAGTTGCGCCAGATAAGTAAGTCGCAACTTAAGGACAGAGCAAGATACGAGATGACATGGAAAAATATTCACATAAGCAGGCGTGTGAAGAAGCGTAATGGCAAGAAAGTGACAGTAAGGCATAATGCTGAGAAAGTGATAGTCCTTAGCGATCGTGGGTATGAGCTTGGATGGAGCTGGTGGAAACTACACACATAAATGAGTCTTTGTAAGTGAGGTTGATAACGCCTTTTTGTTATGTATTTCTAGAATAGGAAAGATATCTTTTTGGTTGAAGATAGTAAGTCAGTCGGGATAATGTCTGAAGCTGAGTTTGTTAGAGTCTGTATCGAGTCAGTATTGATTCTGTAACAAGCATGTATGGGATCTATATTGAGTCTGTTATAGGGTTATAAAAGAAGGAAATCAAGGTGTAAATGGGTTAGATAGTTTTAGCTGATTAGGTGATACAACAATTTTGAGTAAGTCTCTAGACTCTTGGAAAAGACGCTTGAGCTAGAATGGAGATAGATATATTTTGGTTAATGACTCTGGATCGCTGAGTGCATCAGAGTAGTGGTCCTGCAGCTGAGTGCACAGATAGGTAGAGAAGGTTGAGTCGATCCAGGCTATGTGTGGATCGCTAGTAGGAGTAGAGTAGAGGGAGAAAGAGAGAAGATCGGAGAGCATGAGAAGGAGGAAAAGTTTGTAAAGATATAAGAGAAGATATTGAACAGAGTCTGCAGCTTTTTGCATAGACAAAAAGGTGCATCGATTTCCTCATGCCAATGCCAGATGAAGAGCACCTTGTGGTTTTTGCCCGGATGGGTTTCCACGTTACATGTTGTGTATATGTGTGAATGTTGAGTAGCTTAGTTAAATGCATAAATGGTGTGTTCAATGATTGATTGATTATTGTGTTGCAAATGGATAAATGTATGAATGTCGTGTTATAATACTGAATATTCCTATGATGTCTGTTCACTGTGTGTTTGTGTGAAATTGCATAAATAAGGATTGAATCATAGCTTGGTATTGAAGTACTGTGCAAACCAGTATCGCACCTTCTTGGTCTTCATTGGAAAACCTTGGCGTAGAGCCAAGGTACTAGAACACCCTCCTGCACAAACTATGGAAACATGGTTCTGGCAGTTACCCATAAGGACTGATATATCTCAGGTGAGACGACATCTGTGTTGCAGGTGCTGCCAGCTGAGCTCCACTCCGTCAGGCCGATATCTTGGGCTTTGTTGTGCTGACCAAGAAGGGGCTGAACCTGGGTCTAGAGTGAGAAAGGGATAGAAAATCCAAAAAATGGTTCCATTTCTGGGACCTTAAAGTGTTGTGGTAAGGGATATGTTATGGCAACTAACGAAACCAGAGATATAAAACTCGGTGGATGCTAAAGAGCTAGAGTTTGCATGAAAAGAAAGTGAAGGATCTCGGTGGATGCCAACAAAGTGGTTAGGGTGGTACATTTATTCATACATTCATGATATTTTCTTTGTCAAGTTTCCCATTGTGTTGCATGAGTGGTGTGTAAGCTAGCAACCCAACAAAGGAATTTCCAAGCAGGAGAACCGAAAGAGTGGAGTCCGTTCTTAATCGAGCGGTTGAAAAGAATAAACAACCCTATATCAAGGGATGTGGATTTTTGGGTAGACAATTTCCTAGAAGGATATATTATTTAGTTTGTTGTTGACACAATAACCTCATACAGTGAGGCAGAGCGAAATTTTTTCCAAGGACCACGCAGGACATACCTATTATCTTTAAAGACGTGGATAAAAATGCTTTTATGTGAAAAAGGTATTCTGTGAATGATAGATTGAATACAAAAGGGTGGCTATGTCTCAACAGAACCCTAGAGTGAGATGTTCCCAGGAGAATGTCGAACTGAACTAGAGCTAGGATTTTAAAGAAGCAGAAAAAGATTCAGGTCCGGCAAAAGACGAAAAATCTGTTAGGGCGAGGGTGTTGTAGCACATAGCAAGAACAAGAAAGCTTCGAGCTTGCATCATACTTAGATGAAGGCACTTGTGACGGGGAAGAGGAATATCAGTCGAAGAGTCGATTAAAGCTCCAGAACAAGAACATGTACACAACTTGCCTACAGTACCAAAGGTAAGATCGCGAGACCTGTCTCCAAGTGTTTCTATAAATACGAGTAGTACTAACGCTATAAATGGCGGACAAGGAAGTTTGACTAGTCCAAATTTTGTTCTGATTGTACCAGTAGTCAATACAACAACAATCAATCTAATGATTATAACTGACATTAAGCTCCTAATCTTCAATGGGAATGGGATGGAAGACCCAGAGTAGCATTGGTTTCTATGTGATGTTTCTTGGACTATACGACATATCCAGAATGAGAAAATCAAGAAAGCACTAATGGTCACAATGCTACGAGGTCGTGCACTAGACTGGTATATGAAATTTTCCATAGTACCAGTAGGAGTTGTCCTGAAAACACTCAATGCGATTCGAATTGGGTTGATAGATGAATTCAAAAAGCCGAAGTCTGAATCCCAATGCATCACTAATATCAAATAAATTAAAGATCTACTGACATAATCTATTTGGGATTTGACCAAATATTTAAGAAATTAATGGCCAAAGTGAGTTTTGTTGGATGTGCACCACAAGGAATGGTTTATTATCGCCTTATTGACACATATCTGAACGTCGTTGATGCAACATAAACTCGTGTCACAAATAGAGGCTATGGAAATAGCAATGAAGTTAGAAGCCTCACCAATTAGGGACACTAGCTTGAGAATGATGCAAATTCAGTCGCAATTGACCAATCTTACGGTGCAGCTCCGGGACATTAAAAGAGGCAAGGAAGTTTAGGAGGAACTATGGTGTACAAGGTGTAGATCAAATGGAAACCATAAAGATAATTGTCTGGCATTGATGAACTATGTCGCAGCAGGTGCACCATAGAATCTTGTGGTGTAGATTATGTCAGACTAGAGGTCACAATTCCGAAGAATGTTTGTACTTATAGAAGATTGTAAGTGCACCCGCTAGTATGTATTGTAAATTTTGTAGATCAATAGGTCATGATGAAAAATAATGCAAATCACTTCAGCTGCTGTAAGAGAAGATGATGGATACCTACTTAATGAAAAATGATAAACAAATGCAAGTTGAACAAGTGAAGCCTTAGTATCAGCCTATGCAGTATCAACAACAACAATATCCTCAACAACAATACCAGTAGAATCAGTGTCCTCAACAACAAAAATACCCTTCGCAAAGGGGGGGTGGGAATTTTAGAGGTCGAGGACAACAACTAGGAGGAGTATTTGGTCGAGCAAGAGGCCAGATCGTATGTTATAATTGTGGTAAGCCATGACATTTTTCCCAAGATTTTCAAATTCCTACGAAAATTTGTACATATTGTAAAGCATTTGATCACACTATCGAACAATGTCCGCAGCTTATTGCGAAATGGAAGGATAGAGTCGTCATTAACCCCAACCCAACGCAGAATCTGAATCCAAACCCCAATCCAAATATTCAAATGATTTCTGTCGAACCAAGACAACCCAACCTTGTTGTAGTCACAAGAGGAGGTGTTGCGACGGGAGCAGACCAAAATACACTACAAGGACAACCGCAGGTGCGACCTACGACACAAAAGAAAGCTCCACTAGATGTTCAACAAGAGAAGGAAGTCTTCTTGGAGGCGCGATAAGACTTTGTTGATACCAGTCAGCCCTCGACATTTAGACAAGTAAGAGCTATGCCCGAACGATTTGAACAACGAATCAGGAATTCGCTAATGAAAAAGGTTAGTAAACTCAAAGAAATTTTCAAAAGTTGTTTAGCACTAATCCATGATAAAGATGTTGTCGCATAACTAACAACACTCATAAAAGAAACTGCAGAAGACCTGCGACCTGAAAAAAAGAGTCAATCATATCAGGAGAAAAGTGAAGACAGGCCGAGAACTGCGAATGACTGCGCAGATAGGAGATTATGATATGGACTATATCACATTAGACCTAGGCTCATATGTCAATATCTTGACAAGATAGATAGGGGAGAGCCTGAATATGTCGTGACTAGACTGGTCTCCTATTCAGCTATGGATTGCAAACAAGTCGAAGGTTCTACTGATTGGTATACTAACCCAAGTACTAGTAGAAGTCGAGGGGTTGAGAACACATGCCGAATTTGAAGCCAATGAAATCAAAACTATATCGTGTACTTCTAGGAATTCATTGGGCAATAGACAACCAAACTATTATCAAATTCAAGAAAAGGATCTTGTCTTTCGAAGATTCTGAAATAAGAGTGGTTGCTCCCATTGATCCTCTTGAAGAGCAACGATATGTTGATCCTGTGCATAGCGAAGGGCAATACAATTATATGGACCAATTTTATAACATTATGTATTCAGAGTAAGATTATATTAATCCTACAACTGATGGAAACCTGAGTTGGCCGAGTGTAAGCTTGTGCACATTCGAGTTAGGCGATGCTCTGGAAAATTAGCAGAACAGGCTGCATGAAGTCTCCATGCGCAGATGTGTGAGAATTACAAGAGTTGTTCAAAGGGTAGGAGTCGAAGCTAGCCGCTTCCTACATATGAGGGATTTACTAATCTTGCATCCTTTTTGGAAGAATTTGAAGAAAAGGTCACATAATCACAATGATTGTCCACTTTGGACTTTGTGTTGAAAGTTATGCCCGCTAGATGGCGGGGTACGCATAAATAAGCTATCTCCCAATGGCCACAATTTAGGAGACTAATGGAGATCATATTTGGAGAAGAGATTAGTTATTCTGATAAAAAATATACAAGACTAACAGATCTTGCTAAACATATTGAGAATTGTCGCATAGTTTGGCAAGAATATCCACGACAAGAATGGGTTCATCGATTCATCCACACCTTGGAAATGGTGCCAAGAAGCTGGTACACCTCAAAAGAGCTACGACGAGGAACCATGTAAAATTTACCCAAACATTTGAATTCACAAGTGAACATCCAACAGTGGATGTTGCACTAAAGGTAATAAAGGAGAATATCTATGAAGAGATACTCGTTGCGGACACAAACTCCCATCAATGCAGCATAACTACGCATAAATACACTGTGTGGTATAATATCATGAAGGATCCGAGTGATAGTGGCCCATCTGCCATAATCTCCATGTGTCAGAAGGAATGTACAAAGTGGAAATAGATTGCACGTATGAAAATACATTGCACCCTATTAGGCATGACATAAAAAAAGGGGGGGAGAAACTGACATAGATCTTTTTGCGTACCAACATGTTTGTTAACAATAAATACCATTTAAAGTGACAGGTCAGTGCTGATATAACACAAAAATATTTGATCAAAGAGCCCACAGTACGCCCATGCGGTGGAAAGGACAGATTCCTTTCTGAAAAATTGATGGTGCATACGAAGAACATCTAGCGTCAGTTAAGGTATTTATCAAGCTTCACTACCTTGACCATGTTCCTTGCTTGCCGAAGAAAACCATTGTTATTGTGTCAACCCCGAAGCACTGAACTGGTGAGGTTGTAGTATGGTCATCTCGGTCTCTAGTACAAGCACAGTTGAATCCAAGTTTTTATCACCTGCCTTGATAATGGAGGATGTTGTTAGTTACATCCCACCGTCGATGGGCCCTGTTAATGAAAAACTACTCCCGGAGTACAACCGAATGATACTAAACTAGTTTGAAAGGAAAGACCAATCCCACCAGTGACCTAGCAAGGGAAACACACCAACACCAGAAAGAGGAAGGGAATAGCAGTAACAACCCCGAAGCCAACCCCACTAGCAGAGGATTTTGAGACAAGGAATTTGTTGCCACCATTTGTCCCACCCCGATGCATAAATTCCTCGAAAGCTACAATCCTGAAGAATGGAAATACTCCGCTGATAGTGCCACTAGTACCTGACGGATTGAAGGTAGTAAAAGATATTTTACCCAAGGTGCAAAAGCTATAATACAGTGACCATGATACCAAGATGCAACAAGACTTGGACCGCAAAAATTATATGGACATTGTGCAGGACACATCAGAGGCGCCTCAACGATATGTTGCAAAGGAATGGGCTACACAACTAGAGGAGTCCGGCATATTATTGTTGCTAGATATGCCACATTTTGGGCGCGGTACACAAATTAACACCTGTGTTAAGTAGTTACTTCTACTTTTCCATAACGAGGTTCTCTGGTTAGAAAAACCTATACCAGTGTATGTTAAGCTCATCATCGCCTTCACAGGCCTGCCAAATGCTGGAATGGACCCAACACCACTGCTCAAAAAGGATCAAGAGGCAACCATAGCTAAGCGGATGAAGAAAAAGTATGGCGTACAAAGAAGTAAAAGAGGGTTTTTTATTCGTACCATTAATAACCCCACTGTTCACTTCGCTGCCAAGGTATTAGCATCAAAGTTACTCGCAAAATGCGCCTGGACCAGTGTATAGCGAGAGCAATTGCGCTCGCAGAGCTATGCGCGGTAGGAACTCAGATCAACTGTTGTCAATTCTTATTGAATGAGCTTGTTCAAGATGCCATTGATGCACAATAAAGCGGTTGGGAATTTCACTATTCATGGCTATTAATTTTAATTTCATTCATCGCATGGTCTGACCCATAAGACTATCAAGGGGTCAACCTGCAGGTACCTTGTCAAGGAGCAAAGTATCAAAACCTCTAATACGAGAAGGAACAAAAATAACGACAGTTGACAAGCAATATCGGATTCTTTATGCATGCGGAGGTTATACAGAACTAGGTAAAGAGCATGTCTAGGTTAGAAGCTTCCATTGTCCAGCAATTTCACTCCATTGTTAAGTTTGAAGTTGGGCCGCACCATATTTACCTACAGCCACGAAAACAGACGCAACAGTAAAGGATACAAGCCAAGTTTATCACGACCAAGGAGGAGATCCAAGAAATTATTAACCAATGGCCGAAGGAATGGTGTGTTCCAGTATCCGTAGAACAAATTCAACAATAGGATAGCCAATTACAAGAAGATGAAGAAAACAAAGAAGAAGACCACCTAGAGGGTTTACACTCTGACGAAAGTCACACCCCCTCAATACCAACAGACCGAAAATCAGAACATTGGGGGGGGAACCTCAGGAAGAACAATTGCAGCCAAGCAGAAAGAAGAAGAAGATGAAGTTCGATCGAACTGCAAACACTTTTAGCTTAGATAATGATGATATGAAACTAATGACTGAAGCAATCACCGAAGCAACGCAAACTATAGTAAATCAGGAGCTAACACTCCCATTTTGTTAGGAAAGTATTTTTACCGACACTCATCAAATCCCTCTAGATTTCCACCAAATTTTCTACTCAAAAATTGGTACTTGATGTAATCGTGAAATCAATTACTAAATCCTATAAAGGAATTGTCACCCATATTATCACACACATTGATCCTCCAAAGAATATGGATTACCCATGAGTACAAAATGAACATAACCCTATATCATAATCAACTTGCCAAACTCCAATATCCCCCAAGTCAACAACATATGCCAAAATCAATGAACACTGCATCATGAGTTGCCCTGGACCTCTTACAAAGATACTCACATCACCATACAATATCAAGACAAGTGGATCATATCTATCAAAGTCATAGAGATAAAAAAAAAAAAATGAAAAGTCAACTCATTGATCATATAATACTAAGCTCACAGCATATGCAACAATCTATACAAGTCTATCATCGACTTATGATCATTAGAATCCCTCATCCACATAGAATACTTTGACAATTGAAACAACCTAAACTAGGTAAACTCCCTCGTCTTGAGAGAATTTTGAAGAAAGGATACTGTTATCTCTAGAGTTGTTTTCTAGATTTACTTTAAAATGTCAAACCTTGTATAGTGATTTCTAGTTTTCCAACTTAGTTTTCCTTTAGAATCCTTGTTTGTTTTCTTTTAACTTTTTTACCCTAGCTTGTTTTTGGTTTAAATGTTCCACTTATTAAAATAAAATAAGGCTCGTTGTTCATATTGATTTTCAAAAAGGGCTCTTATTTCTTGATTAAATGTTATTGCAAGTAAAGTATCATGCTTAGAACATTGATATTCTTCATTTGATTAGTGAATTGTAGCTTGGCAACATATATTAAAATGTTATGGGTAGTAAAGTTGCCAATGATAAGATATGCATATTTATTCATAGATATGGGTGGCAAGATCTTGTACTATGATTTTAATAAATTATGTTTATTCTTTAAAGCATATACAGTACATGCATGGACCATTGGAATCGTTGTAGTATCCAAGTATCCCACATGCATTGATATCATTTCAAAGTTGTACCCACAAACATCGATATCATTATACATGATGGACAAAGATTGTTAAGCTTTTTATTAAACCCTGTAATGTCTTGTCATTTATTAACTTAGCCTACTTAAATTTGTTTTGGACTACATTGTATGGAATCGTCGAAAGAGCTAGGGTAAGTATGGATGAAAGCTCATATAGCATGGTGAAGAAGAATCTTGGAGGTTTGATTTGCAGGCTCGAACCAGACAATATAAAATGGATTATGCAGTTTCCAAGATCAGCGCAACTAATGAGAGATGCTGGATGGTTTCCTTTCTGTGAGAGATTGCAGGGTTATAACGTTCAAGTGACCCGAGCTTTTATAAAGAATTACAAAGATGGATTTGTGGATTTTAAAAGTTTAAAGGTTATGGTTGATGAATAATCTATTGCATAAGCAATTGGTGTTCCAGCACAGGGAGAAAAATGGTTTAAACAGCAAGAACTTCAAGGTAATTACGATGAATTTTTGTTACCAGGGTTTGAGAAGTTAAATTGGAAAAATGGTATCCATATAAGCAAGATTAAACCAAATTGGCAGATTCCATTAGAAATGGTGCAAAATTATATAACCTGTGAGGGTCGTTATGATAGAATTCTTAAGTGTCATTTACGACTATTAATGCATCTTAATGGAAGTATGAAGTTCAATTTACCATTTTATTTGTTTAAAAGTTTGCAAAGAATGGTTACATGGGTTCAAACCCATCTAGAACATACTACCCGTTCCATTTATCATCAGGGTTTGATTAAATTGCTGATAATTTCTCACTTGAACAAAGATGGATGAAATTGGGATAGTTTTCTCCTTGAATCAGGGTTTGAAGAAAAATTTAAAGAAAAGGGAAGAAAGTCAGAAAGTTCATACAAGCAAACAGAGGACGTAAGTCACTAGACTAAGAAGTTTGCAGAACAGACCAAGCAGATGGCAGACGAAGGTAAAGATCTCACAGAGGAGCCTAATGTTGCAAACAGTTTATTTCCCAAGGTTTCAGCCACAGGGGAAACATTGGTTAAGCAAATGAAAGAAGATTTAAAGAACCCTAATATGCTTAGCATTGTTATAAAAAATTCAAGCTCGAAGGAAGAAGAATAGGTTGAAACCCTAAATGTGAAAGATTTTAATCTAAAGCCAAGGACTAGGTTAAGGAGCAAATTGGAAGTAGAAATGAAGCTGATGCATAGTCCTAGAAGCAGAAATGAAGATTTTGGAAAACTTGTTGTTGTGAATGATTCTCATAGTGAAGAAAACATACTGGTATCAAAGGATTGGCACTTTGCAGAAAATGAGAATTTCATAGATCTTCAAGGGAATGCAGGGTGTATACCCGAAAGATTTTGCATAAATAAACAAGTTTATTTTGAGAATGAAAATGGATTAGTTTCGAAGTCTCTGCAAGAAGATGAAGTTTTTATGGATATAAAAGAAACTGAAGTAGTGCCAGAATTAAATCAAATTAAGAAGTCTTTACAATCTTACAAGGAGCAGACTAAATTTCTTCAAAACATAAACGAAAATTTGATGACTGCCAACAAAAGATTACGAGAAGATTTAGAAGAAAAGGAGATTGATTATCAAAAGCTTCTTTCTCATATCCAAAGACATCTGAAAGGAGAAAAGGGCCATTCACAAACAGTATGAACAAATGAAGATCCAGAACAAGGAATCACACAATCGAGTGGAGAACAAAGATGTTGAATATGCCAGGTCGCAAAAGAGATCCTAGATTTTGAGTGATTTGACTGTCACAACAGAAGCTTCCAAAAGTCTTTAGTTGTCGAGGATTTAGGATAGTTAGTTCATAAATGATTAGAATTCGACAACTAGCAATAGATAGTCTTGTTTTATTTTGATTACACTTGTCTAAGTTTGAAAGTTTAAGGTTTAAAGACTTTACTATTTTTTAGAAGATCAATCCATGAAAATAGGATCTTAAAACTGTTTCAAACTTTGAAGAATTTTGTATATAATAGACAGTAATGAGATGTAAAAGGGGTTGGAATCATATATTGAGATCAAGTTGGTGTTTTGAACTGTAAGGCATATATTTACTTGTATCTTTAATACAGAAATATTGCTTTGAAATGATTATGATCAAATGAGCATGTTTTGCTTTAATAATAAATTTACATGTGTTCATGATTTTGTTCTGTGAGTGGTCATATTAATCCATGTCAGGATTCTTATGTTTCATATGTAATTACCTTTAAACTTTGTTGCAGAACCTGTTTGTTTATTTCATAAATTCATACTTGTGGAATTTTCTGTAATTAGATTTTACATTAAATTATATGTTTTGCAGTTTTATGAATTATATGTTTCATTGATTTCCATGTTGTTTGATTACCTACCTTCACTGTCAATAAATTTTATTCTCAGTTTGCTTTTATTTATCATTAAGATTTCTCTAAGCTTGAACTTTAGTAGTCTAGGTTCAACTTTAGTGATAACATATACCATCACGAGAAACTACCTCTGTTTGAGAGAATCCATCAACCTTGTACTCTAACTTACAATACCCTCATAAACTACAATCATAGAGTTAACCTCAGTTTCATCCTCCATTAGGATATTCCACTTCTAGTGCTTGAGACCTTTGGAATTCTAACAAATGGAAGAAACAAATGCAACATGGTTAGCATATATCCTAGGAGGTACACTCACTCTCATCGATATCTTGGCACTCCTACATGCTCTTGTGCCTCTTGTAATGTCTTAGTAAACCATGTTGACTCCCTACAAGCTAAAGTAGTAGATGAATGCATATCCACATGAAGTCTCACCGCATCTACCTCTAAACTCGACTCATCTCGAGTCTCTGGAACAACAACCTCCTCTCTCTCCTCAATCATTGAATGATAGTTTTGTGAGCTGGAAGATCTCATGTCCTTATCAAATATCACATCTCTGCTCGCTACAACCTCCTAATGTGACGGAATATTGGCCATGTAGGTTGTATAAGTATCACTATATCCATTAGCAAAAGATGTTATCACAACATCCACAATATGTTCTAAACTTGTCTCCTCAATATCCTACCATCCATGCACTTCCTCAAAGCTACAAGGCTTTTCTAGCCTCCCTCTAGAATGTACAAGTTCCATTGGATCAATAAGTAACTTGTAAATCTGACTCTCTTTCACACCTCTAGCCAATTCCTTGGACTAACTAGACTACACTAATTGGTGATGAATTGTTTCCCCTCAAAAGTAACTATCTAATGTACATCTATCATACATGAGATTGAAATTAGATTCCTCTTTAACCCGAAAACAAACAAAACATAATCCAACTTGAGAACATTACCTGAAGGCATTTGAAAGGAATTGGAACCAACTCCTCTCATAAGATTAGTAACATTGTCATCAAGCTCCACACTCATGCCCCCTTCTTTCTCTTGAATTTTGTTGAATAAAGACCTATCACATGTCTCGTGTCTCGTAGCTCCATTGTCCACATACCATCCAATGCTAGATATGGTGTTAGAGAATAGGAAAAAGACAACAACCATATCCTGCTTGGAAAATATTGAATACGATGAAGGTCCTCCACCTATCACAGGTGAAAAAAACTAGTATCTACCAAAACAAATAAACCACATAACCTAGGTAATCTTTTGTATGTCATTGACTGAAAATAAAACCATACTAGCGAATAATAGCATAGATCTACCACTTATCACTACCAACCCCTCAAACAAATCATCACAGGTCCTCATCACACTGGTTGAAAATACATCCAAAACAACCATCAATGTAGTAGTTCCACCATCTATCCTCACTAGAGGAACCCATCAAAACCTCTCATAGGTGTAAGTGCTCATCTGAAGCAATATATCATGTAGACAAACCTCGTTCAAGGGTCCAAGTGCTTCTCTTAAGTAACATAGATTGTCACACCCAACAACCTCAAAAAGGTAAAGCACCCTCCTATGTAATCTACTGCTGAAATATAAGGTGCCTCTTGCACTTAGAGTGTTCTCAATCACAAAAAATTTGATACCATTATGGAAGTTTGAACAAACAACAACTAATGTAAGATAACAATTTCACCTATTTCTTATAGGTTTCTTGGATCTCTACCCTATGAATTTACAACCTATGAAATATAATTAAAATAATAACGAGAATGGATAATATTTCAATTCACAATAACCCCAAATATGTAGGCGATCCAAGATTAAAGAAACCAAAGTGTTTTAATAAGTTTCAACCTATTAGGGAAATATTACCATTCATAAACTAGATCCGAAAACACTCATTTACACTAGTAAACACAGTAGCAAAATAGCCCTCATCTTCTTCAATTACAATGTTAAACCACTTAACACAATCACCCTTTTCTTATGTTAAATTAAAAAGACATATATAGTTGGAAAATACAAACCATGAAGAGCGTAGATATTTGAAAACCAAATTTGCAATTACACAAGTATTGGATAGTTGAAAACTCCATTAACATGCACAAGATGAATTTCATGTACATACCATAGCCTTATTACAAGGCTACTACAATCCACTATCTCTCTAAAACCATTTCCAGGGTAAAACAAGAAAACCCTAACTAAAACAAGGAGATCCAACAAGCATGAATAATTCAAGCAAGTCCTCCAATGCAATACATATGTTCTTCTTTTTATTTTTTCCAAGTACAACACAGGGTATCACAAAATGCTAATCTCCAATTCTCCAAAGGATGAATCCCCAACCAGGCTCCAACAAGATCAAGAAACCCTAGTGACTCCACAAGACAGATTGAGTACATAAGAAGATAAAAGAGAGAGAGATAGAAGGTTAGCATGCTCAACTCGATCACATCTCTCACATAAGTGTGATAAGTAGAAATTAGCTATAATTTTGTGTTTCGAAAGGAATCTTTTGTTCCTCTCTATATATGAGAGGTAAGTGAGGCTAACAACACACATGTGGGCAAATTCACTCACAAGCAACCTACAAGAAGACACATAAGCTCACACATGTGGAGTGCTATATTACAAGGGTACATGTCAAGCTCCAAGGTGATGCCATCCATAAGTAAGGCTCCAAATGCAAAAGCACTTAAAGAGGCGTGTCCAATGCTCTACATACAAGTCTCCAAAGGCTCCATCAATCCTTGTAAGCCATGTACTCCATTAGGTCCACCCCTTCTACATAGAAACTGTCACAATCTAGGTCTCCCTAAGCCAACTCCAAGCCTTTGTAAAGGAATACAAGTTACTTTGTGTCGACTAGTGCCTGAAACTCTTCTCCGTGATGCAAAAAACACTCCTCATTAGTAGGACATTCACTAAAAAAGCAACTATCCCCATGTGTCCATCATGAAAGAAGGAACCCAAGCTGTTAAGAGAACTCTAATGCTCCAATGTTTTAGGGAAGAATGCTAGACAAACACCTAATTGAGGTTAAGCAACCAACGAGTAAAGCATCTCCAATGTGCCAATCCATCTTAGATCATCTCTCACATGCAAATCCATCATTGACCATCTTCCACGTGTAAAACCATCAAGGACCATCTAGGGGCTCAACATACACCATGTACCCCAAATCTCACGAAGCACCCCCAAACATGGTCTAAAAACTTTTAGAGGAACCTAAAAGCTAACATCCCAAAGTACTTAGTCAAATTATAATGTTTGGCCTTCTTTCACTAAGCTTGGTAGAAATAATACAACATATACCATAGGTTTGAATTATAGTTCAAAAGATAAGGGACCAAACAAAGAACACCTTTTTGAGCTTTACAAAAGGTTTCAAGACACCAAACAAACAAAGAAGTGAAGTCATTTGATTGGACATGTTTCCCTACCCAAAAGGGCAAACAAGGGTCCGTAAAAAATAACCCATGACATACAGTAAGAATATTAATGTTAAGTATATAACATATAAGTAACAATCAAAAGCCAAACCCAACTCACTTGAAGTGAGTGAAGGTGCTATCTCATCAATCCAAAAACTTACATTCCAGAATTAACTTTTAGATTCACAAACTTTTTAGTATAGATATTGTTTTATAAACCATTTTTATCTCATAATAATAATTATATAAAGAAACACATTAGGATGATTATTATATAAAGAAACACATTTTACATCCTAATAGTGTAATAATTCGATATTTCCCATCCCTATCTTAACCCTAAAACATGTAGAGAGACATCAAATTCTTTACCGTGTAAACTTTTATAAAATCCTTACAATATATATATAATACTTATAAATTAGGGCATTTTATCTTTTTAAACATTTAATGCATCCAAAATAAAATGAATATAGGATAGTTCAAGACACAAATTTAAAAGTTTCCCATATAAAATGCTTTTAATCGTGTAAATTGATTTTCATAAATAAATAAACAAGAAAGCAAAAAGCAACAATAAGAGCAGAGCTCTCATCTCAAAGACGTCTCTGGAAGTGCAGTAGAGAAGGGTGTGTTTGATTCTGTACTGAGACCATTACTGCAAAGATTGGAGGTTGTTCTGCGAGGATTTTATCTGCCTTCTATTCTCCAAGTTGGTCGCTTTACATTATTAATCGGCGAGGACAGACCTGGAATCGAAGCCACAGTTCACAGATATATTTATTTGTCGGACGGTACTTTGCTACGTCATCTTCATTTTGTAATTCTTTTTTCTCCGAGGGTTTATCATTTTCGTTTGTTCCTATATTTAATATAACGAATATAGCACCGTGATTTAAAATATCTGAATGCCAAATAATCTTAATGCTTTGGAAAGCGGATGGAAATTGGAGGAAAACCATATTGACGTCCATAGTTTTTGGGGATATAAGGGAGTGGCATCAACTCCGAGATAAGCCTTCAACAATGGCTTAATCCCCTAATGGATCCTTTCTGTCTTTAAAAGGGTCGATATCGTCTAGATTTGAATCCATCTTCTCCGTTCCAAATTTAACAGCGTATCTCATTCATTTATCATATCTGAATTTAACAACTTGATAATTTCAATTGCCCTATCCACTTTTTTTTCTTCCGATTTAGAACTGGTAAGGCTCGGGGTTTAAATGTAACTCCTTGCTCAGTAGGCACCAACATTCTCACCATGGCTTTGGAGGTCCATTTGATGCTTACCCATTTTTGATAGTCACCCTTCACCACCCAGTCACTATTTTGATCATAGCGGTCTGGATATCCCAGGGCACTCTCCAAGTCATCTCCCCGCCTGGGGGATGAATGGTAAAGGGAAGGCAGGCAATGGTTGCCCTTTTTGTCCATACACCTTTTATGATTACAGTTTCTCTTATCTCGTGTATGTGTCATAATAATAAATATTTGTTGAATTTTAGTATCATTTGCTTCTACTTATCTCAGTTATCTGGTGTTAAATGTGCCAAGTATTGTATGTTTTGGTTCGTTTTAGGGGATCTTTGGTCAACAAATAAACTTGGTCGCGTGCAAGTGCTCTGAACTAATATCCCCAGCGAATATTTTTTTTCTTCTTTTTTCAAGATAATTGAAATTTGTTAAAAACTTAAATCTCAGGCATTAGCAATTAAGTTGTCTAGACTCGGTGAATTTGATTACCATGAGACTAATTCATATGCAAACTTATATATATATTATATAGTATATACTGTTAGACAGCGCAGGGGTTAGCTCAATCAGTTGCCTCAATGTTGTTGGGCATTTGGGTAGATTTATGCTAATAGGTGCTCAGTTTGAATCTCATTCAAACTTGGGTGAGGCCCACTAGTCTATGCTAATGGGTCTAATAGTGATGCCATCAACAAATGTGGGGAAGCATTCTTATGGTTTACCCGCAAAGTTTTCAAAGGTTAGATATCACGCAAAGTATTGTATTACATAAAGTAAATAAACTTTTTAAGAGTTACCAAGTGAAACGATTCATTCTTCACCTAGTATTGCCTAAGAACTGACTTAAGAAGCTTTATAAGTACTTTAACCCGAATTTGATTTAGTTGATATAGAAAGCATATTATTATTTTTTAGTGGGACCCTCATATTTCTTGTGCCCACTTAATCCCAAGGAAGAGAGTAAAAGAAGTCCTATTGTAATGATGGCACAATATCAGAGCAAAATGGTGGGAAGAAACCCTCCATCAAAAATATCAAATTAAAGGCTAAAACAACTTTCTCATTCTAGAAATTGAAAGTATAGATTTTGAAGTAGAAAGATACCAATGATATCTTGAGGAGTCTCAACAAAACATCAAGATCTCAAGAATTTTTTTGACAAAACCTTTTCAAATAAAGATGAGGACATTGTGTGTTTAAGGCTAAGTTGCACTGAAACGGATACGGATGAGGGGATCCCCTGGTAGATAACAAGCTAAGCAAATACTCACAGCTTATATGATAGCTGAATGGACCAAACACTGTGAAGTCTGTGCACCCACCTATCCGCTGGATCAACAGACACCCTTCTCGCATTGAGAACCAGGGCTAGGGGACGCCTCTGATCCAAAAATGAGTATAGCCGATGAGAGTCATGCAGCTATATTCTTGTATGTGACTAATATGTCATAATAATGGCTTAGAAATAGGTTGACTCAGCACTCAAGATTTAAGTGAAGCTGAAGGGTCTTTATACATGTACCATATTTGATTGACTGATTGTTGTCAGATTCAGCATGTGCTGTTAGACATTGCATAAGGTTATTAGAATTTATATTGCTTCTGATACAACATTATTTCTTCAAAAGAGTAATGCAACTCTCTGTAGAAACTGCTTCTGAATTAACAAAGACAGTCTTCTGGTCTAGGGGTTCTCAAAAGTTCAAACTGTTCACTGTACATAATCTATGCTGTCATACTTTTGCCGCTTTCATCTGATTGTATTTCCTTCATTTACAATTGCTTTCTCTTTGTAATCTTTTTGTTTTAAGGAATTAATGTTTTACAGAGAGGTTTGTATGTTTCATTAGTCTAAATTCTTTGCATCTCTTTGACAGCTTTATACAAAATAGCTATACTAGTCTAATAAATAATTACAATGACGTTCATCTAAATGCAGAAGGTATCATTGGGATCTCTGAGTTGTCAGCTTCTTAGCCAGGACCAGATAGATCAAGCACAATGGGTATCATAGAGAAGATAAAGGAGATAGAATTTGAGATGGCACGGACACAAAAGAATAAAGCTACAGGTTTGGTTCATGCTTTCTGTCTAATTCACTGCTTGCTAATATTAAATCTCTTTATATCCTTCATAAATTTGCAAGGTTATGCATTTCTTGATGTTTTGGTTGCATAAAGGCTTATGAATTCCTTGCATCTTGCCATGGTCTGGTAGCCCTAAATTAGTCAGTATGATATATTCTGTCCCGTTGTCAATTTTTTTGTTTACTGATGATTGAAATACTATGCGTCAGTATTTTTTTTACTGTATTATGTTTTAAGTGGGTTGTGGGTAAAATCACGAGGTAGTGTTATAAAGACATTGTGAACAAATCCTCATTAGGAAGTCCCAATTAGTTGGGTGAACAACTGTTTTGTTGTGTATGATTAGACCTCCATTTTGAATATAAGTATCATCACAAGTGGATGCAACATCATTGTATCTTTATGGTAATACTTTCATCTTTGTTTATGATGTGTACACATGTAAATAGATTGTGAATTGAACAAGACTTTAATGGCATCCTCATTGTTATTGTAAATGTTGCTGTGACTGTTTTTTTTCACATTTTTAATCATTGGATGGATTTTGATTATCCAGGGTGCTCAAAACGGTTGAAATAGTTAAACAGGAGGATCATATTGACTAAAGCCCTTGGAATGTTTTCCAAATAAGCAAAAACTTCATTAGCTACTATGATGATTGGCTATGCAACGGATAAAGTGGAGCTTGCCAATGCAGCCTTGATCATAGAAGCATTGACCCTTCCTTGAAAAACCCCATATTTGTTTCATTGGACACAATTTGAATGTCGACATAAAACATCCAATAAATCCCAAGATTTATGAGTCATGTGGACACACAATCTTTCTCTTTAGTTTGTTTCATTCTCATTACTTCATAACTTCAACCTTGGGTAAAATATATGTCCAACATTTATGTGTTGTTGCTAGGCTTGGAGTTTGGTAGGGGAAGGTTCTAACTTGCTTGGTGACAACATCTAGCCTGAGACAAAGTATGTGAAAACGTGCCTGATCAATTGATGGATCTAGACCCGAGAAAATGAAACATGTATAAAGAGAATACATTCGGTTACCTTAGCCAGCACTGTGTACACTTTGCATATGACATTGAGATGGACAAGAAACATTAGATATGGTTGGAGATTCAAGAATAATACATTTATACCATTATGATGTTTCGCTTTTGCATTGGGGCTTTTTGATTCCTTTTTTCAACATGATTTTGGGATTTATATGCCAAGAAGAAAGTCTCCACAAGATAAGGTATTTGAGAGGTTTGGTATTACAATGTTACACAGGAATTGTAGTATGTCAAAAGTAATAAAAAGTAAAAACTTGTTGCTTCCAAGGACGTGGTTGTGGTAGAAAACACTATAGCAACTTTATTTGACAAGCAGTTGGTGAGGATTGTGATGAATGTATTGGACCTCAACCCATGTTTAGAAGAGTGGGTGGTAAGGAGGTAATGTCCTTTTTAGTGGAGCAGACTTGCAAAGGTAGAATAGAGGCCGAGTTGGAGGTGACTCTTATGGGCCTAGTCTTTGGAGGGAGAAGATTAAGTGTGGGACTTGATCTCAAAAGTGGTGGGAAAGATATTGGAGACCAAGGAGGAGATAGGCAAATTAACTTAGAAGTGAGTCGAGAAGAGGTGCCCAGGGATGCTATTGAAGGGAGAGCATCACAACACATATTGTTGACAAGTAAAAAGCTGCCCATGTTTAGTGATGTTGGAAATGAGGACCTCGTTGACATTATAATATGTATGAGATAACGACTGCCAATTATCAGGTTGAGGAAATGTTTCTTGCAGCACTCAACATTGCACATAACTGATTTAAACTGTTCCCCTTGAACTATTTCCAGGATTGGAAAAATGGAGAACTGAATTTGAGGAGTTAAAGTTGTTAAGAGATGACAACAACATGATGGATGAAATATAAAAGTTGAAACATTAGACAGGACAAACTTTTTGTTTGTATAATTTAATATTGAAGTCTCTCTCTAGGAGGATATGAGTGATAAACAATTTGTTGAAATGGGTGATTCTTAGAAGGATTTTTACCCAATTATATGAACAAGATGAAGGTGATTCCCTTCACATATGAAGTTGTTAATTTGTATTGAACTTAAAGAGAAGACCACAAGAAGTCTTGAATGAGAAGTGATGATAAGCCTTTGCAATAGATGTACTGAGAGAAGATGTAGCCAGGTTAACAAGGGAAATGACTACTAGGAAAATGAATGAAAGGAAAGGTGTGTGGTGTGTTATCACCCGGTAATTTTCCTATGGTTGTGGTAGGAAATCACTGGGGTAACCGTTTCAAACCAACCTTTAGGCTGTATTCTAGCCTATACAGCCAGAGAGGGCTCTCTCAGCATCACAAGACCATTCAAAAGGCTAGATTTATTATGGGAACAGGTTGTTTGTATTTTGAGGAGTGTAAGACAGATAAATAGAAAACACCATTGGGCAATGGAGTCGAAGCCTGAAACATTCAAGTGGATTACAACAATAATGATAGGTGATTATCCTTCGCAAATCTGAGGCAACGTGAACATTAACATTCAGTCAAATAACTTTAAGAGATGGCAGGGAGAAAAGAGAAGAAGCCCAGTGAAACAAGAGGCACCTATCTGTGGATGAATCTCTTGAAACACGTTTAGCAAAAGCAACAATAAAGGCTGATAACTGAAATGGAGCACCTAACAATGGATGAATTCCATAACATTCATCATAAACACATAACAAATACGATTTTTGATGAAAGGAGCGCTTAATAGAGAATTAATTCCTTGCATACAACTAGAAACCTATTAGTAGAACTTCACACATACATGGAAATAGAGCATATAGGAAAACACAAACTGAACATTGAACATTGTGATGAATCTCAGACACTCAAGACATACTTCTGCATTGATTACTTCCAAGAAAAGTTTCAGAGCTACAAAACCAAGCACTGAGGCTTCCAAAATGAATGTTGAACCCCCCTGCCTATCCTCTATTGAGGTTACATTTATAGATCAATTTGCCCCCGAGACGAATCTCAAAACAGGGCGCCACCATCAGCTACATCATGGGAATCAAACTCGAACGTACCAAAATCTTGACAAACTCTGAGGTGGCAGATTCACCATGATTACAAAACAAAAAGGGAAAGCATGCTGTGATGCGCGTGATTGGCCAAAATGGAAAACCTTGACATCTGGGATTCGGGCTTGCTTGATGAAAACAACTGTTCAGAGCATCTTCGAATGACCTTTTGTAGCAGAGGTAAAGGAGTGGTTCTGCTATCTAAGTAAAGGCTCCTCCACCCCTTCTTCTTTGACTGTGTAGCGACTAGTTGGACAACCACTACCTGCTTTGCAACCTCTTCCATATTGCGCTGATTCTCCTCTCAAAATTTGCAGTGCGCATGCCCTACTTGCAGAATAGATCTTGGTCGTAGATCTATTTTGAATCAAATCTACGCCCTCCATTTATATGCTCGTCACCATCATTCCGCAAGCTCCTTTCCGCAATCTTACTTCCGCAAGATTCCTTCCGCCCTTTCCTGTCCGCAAAATGGCAGAATGCGGAACGCGGGTTTGTCAATTTTCATGACCGAACTTCCGCTCTGACACCAATTGTTGGAACACACAATGATACTGAGAGAGGGTCAACGGGGGGTGGGGGGTGAATCAATATCATACAAGTTTACCATTTTTTACTTTAACAACTTTATAGCATCATTAACATTCACCAATTATCAATCGACATCATCATCACACATTGTGCACGAGATGTTTATATGAAACTTTTATAGATAAAATCATGAACTGTTACAATCTTTGGAGGAGACACCAATCTCCTTTTACAAGCATCAACCTGAAGGAGGCACCAACCCCGTGGTTTACCAGCACCAACTAGAAGGAGGCACCAACCCCCTAGTTTACCAGCACCAATTGGAAGTGAGAACCAACTCCCTAATTTATGAGCACCAACTCAAAGGACACACCAATCCCCTAGAAGAAAAATTTCACTTCAAACCTGTTATATAATCAATCCAAATCTGTCCAATACTGACCTTTGAAAGATTCCCCCAAAATCTGTCCAAACAACTGTTAGGTCATTCAATCTGGTCCAAAGATTCAGATCTCAAACTATCTTTCATAACAGTCATTGACTGTCCTACAACCTACTCCAAATGTGTGCACAAAATGCACTTTCAAAACTCACAAGAGATTCTCAAACTTTGGCCTTGAAAAATGTGGTTACAAGTCTATTTAACCAGCAGTCACAACAAGCTTAAAGTCTGTTCCAAACTTTCTTAATTAGAGCATCCAAGACTGCATTAAACACTGTTCTCCAGAAGCCTTTGAACAGTCCTCAAATGTCTTTTCTAACGCTGCAATAAACAACCAAGAGAGTAGGCTGAATCTGTGTGCTGACTGTACTTCAAAAGATTACATCTCTGCTGTTCTGTACACATCTCCTACGCACTTCGTCTTGCTCTCATTTACTGCCTTGCGCTTCTTATCTGCTGCTAGGTTTGACCTCTCATTTCTGTTCTTCATATTTATTGATCTCATATAGAAAAGAGGGTGCACTCCATTTATTTATACACTTCTATGCTTTAAACAAAACAGAGCCGACCTTACTTCTTTGGCTGGGCCGATTTGGCACTTTGACTGAGCATAAAGAAACATTCATATCTCCTCAACGACGTGCAGTTAGATATGTGCCACCTATCACCAGAAAGGTCTCAGAATAAGCTATCTGATTGTGTAACTTGCCCTTCCATTTGAGCTATTTTTATGGCATAAAAATCCCTTTCGAAGTTAGCACCTTTTATGCTGTTACTTGGGGTAGAAAGCCCTTTAAAAAGGGTGGACTTGCTTTTCTTTATGTGCCTCTTCAAAATACAACATTTAGATGAGAGCTTCTTCAAGATGTTTAAAGGCTTCGCTTCAAGACTATCATTAGAGTAGTTCAAAGGTTATTCCATTGCTTTAATGAGGATCATTGCTTTAATGTCTTATTTATCTTCACACTTCTAGAGTTCATTTTTTGTCATTATTAAATATATCAACTCCTTTGACAAGGTTGACATCAATGACAACCAAATTTCCAACAGTGCCATCCCATATCCCTGCCACCCCATCCAAGGGCTCATAACTCTGAATTTCATGATCCTATTGTTGATGATTATGAGAAGGATAATCTAGAAAAACTCTTTGAGGGTGAAGAATTAGCAAATGTATTTATCTCTCCATTTGATGAAGATTGGGGCAGCCAAGGATATTAGGTTAGAAACATCAATTTTTAGTTTTCTAATCATGATAGGGATATGGATTGTTGGAAGAATTTTGGGGACCCTATTTATGCTTCTTGTAATGATGTTTCGAAGTGTTACCACCCAAACCTATGCCCTTTAAGATAAAGTCCCAAAGCTTAAGGTGTGGTTTTGGCGAAACTAAGAGGGGGCCACTTTTACCTCAATTACTCTCTTCTGCACTTAAATTGACTTTGCTTCGACTCAAGGGGGGTTTCCCTAGATAGGATTGATGGAAATTGGGCTATGAAATACAAGATAAGATAAGATAATTCTATTAATGCCCAACTAATGACCACAAAAGTAGGTCAATGGGATTGTTGAGTACAAAATGGGAGTACCAAATGGCCTCCTATAAAAAGTGGAAGACAAGAAAGTAGAGTAAGTATAATAGAGCATGAAATCTATGTTAGGTCATGGAAAACATGAGGAACCCTCGACCTTGGGCATGGGAGACCGCACAGCGGTGAAGATGTACAAGAGTAAAGGATTTAGGAGGAAGAAGATCTGAGAGTAATGAAGTAGGTCTATTATGGAATAGACCCATCTCTCCTAACATCCGAAGCTAAATGAAGTAAACTAAAGATAGTATGTTGTCTAGAGGAAGAGTTGGTGGAAGATATGGGTTTCCCACTATGTTGTTGTCCAGAGGAGGTAGCCCATTGCTAAGGTTTGGGGAGTCTTGTCTACCTCAAGGGGAGGGATAGTTTGGTCTTGTCATGCCGTTGAGATCCTAAGGGATGGAGGGTCTCGTGGGTCTGCACTAATCTGGAGGTTATAGATGTGCTGCTATCGAACTATTTATTAGTGCCCCTTCTTGAAGGTAGCACTGTGAAGTAGGAAGTAATTTGTTGAGTCGAATTTGGTTGAGTAGAAGGTTGAAAAATATGGGCTTGGAGCTTGATGGATCATCTTCGTCTTCAAGTCATCTTCATTTTTCGAATTTGGATCATCTCTCGATCTGGATCATCATGGGACATCATCACTGGATCTGGATCATCTTTCGATCTGGATCAACATCACTGGATCTGGATCATCACTGGATCTGGATCATCATCACTGGATCTGGATCATTACTCGATCTGGATCATCATCACTGGACTGGATCTGGATCATCACTCGATTTGGATCTGGATCTGGATCATCACTCGATCTGGATCTCTCGGAGTCATCATAACTGGATCTAGATCATAGCTCGATCTGGATCTCATCTGGTCATCATCATGTGTGTGCTATCTTGTCATAGGAAGTTCTACAGAGCCAGCCTTCTTTCATGCTGGTTGTAGGCCTAGCCATCAGGTAGGTCTTTGCCCAGCACTTACATCTGACCTACTCGTCAGAAAGGCACGCCCAACACTTACATCTGACCTACTTGTCAGAAAGGCACGCCCAACACTCACATCTGATCATGTAGTAAACTACAATCACATCAGAAAGGCCCCGCACTCACATCTGTCATGGAAGGAACTGAATCCTCTCACCATGATAGATTGGCCTGCCCTTACATCTGACATGGAAGGAACTGAATCCTCTCACCATGACAGAATGGCCCGCACTTACATCGACCATGGAAGGAACTGAATCCTCTCACCATGACGGAATGGCCCGCACTTACATCGGCTATGGAAGGAACTGAATCCTCTCACCATGACGGAATGGCCCGCACTTACATCGGCCATGGAAGGAACTGAATCCTCTCACCATGACGAAATGACATGCACTCACATCTGACCTGGAAGGAACCAAATCCTCCACCCTCGTCAGAAAGGCCCCCAGTCCCAGACTGAGCTACCTGGTAACGGACCAGGTGCCTCCACTCTCCCGGAGAGTGGCAGTTGCCCTTACATCTGTCCTACTCGACAGAATGGCCAGCACTCATATCTGACATGGAAGGAACTGAATCCTCTCACCATGCCAGAATGGCTTAGCCCTTACATCTGACCTCCTCGTCAGAATGGCTTTGGATCTTAGCACTCATATCTGACATGGAAGGAACTGAATCCTCTCACCATGACATAATGGCTCAGCCCTTACATTTGACCTGCTCGTCAAAATGGCTTCGGGACTCATCACTTTCCCTTGGAGGAAACCTCGATCTGGAGAACACCAAGCTTCTCCCTGAAGTACTCGAACTTCACTCTGGCCAATGGCTTCGTCAACACATCAGCTATCTCTTCCTCTGTTGCAACATACTGGAGCTTCGCTGCTCCTCTCTGCACCATATCCTTGATATAGTGATACTTGATCTCAATGTGCTTCGACTTGTCATGGAACACTGGATTCTCTGACAACTTCACGCAACTCTGGTTGT
>LPNX010131354.1:0-13241 GCA_001517045.1 Pseudotsuga menziesii
ATATATATAATCGCATGTCCAAATATGACCAGTACAAAATGAGAAGCTACATAATCTTTCTCAGCTGAATATACATCGTGATACAAAAATCCTAAGTGCACCAACACATTAGGAGAAACTCCACTAGTTGCTAATCAAATCCGGATCCATCCCCATCCTCCTCTGACTTGGTATCCTCCTCATCAAAGGTATCGTCATCCTCCATAGATACGTCCCCCCATGCCGCTGCTCGTACATACTCGATAGCCACATCGATCCTCTTCATCAGAGGAATCTACTACGTAGGTGCATGGTAATAGGAAGCAATCAGATCATCATCCAGATACTACCAACCATCATCAGTAACCCGCTCCAATAGCCGCTCCACCTGCGGCCAATGATCGTCCAGAGCCTGTCACTCCCTACGGGGGTCTTGCACTGGTGGGTCTGGTGTTAGATTTTTATTATTTAAGTAATATGATCTAGGATATTATCTAAGAGAATAACATGGATAGAAAAAATCACAAGAGACAAGAGACACAAAGAATTTTCCTCGGGGAAACCATAAAGGATAAAACCCCGTAACTTCCTCAGAGATAGAATGAGCACCAATAGCAGCAGTAAAACCCAAAATATAGAAAAGATGATCTCCAACAGCTTTTCTCTCTCTCTCTCTCTCACTTGAGATAGGTTCTCCTCTCTCACTCATGCACCCTAGTGAGTGAGTGTGTGTTTTATAAATAGAGAGGCTCACTCTCTATTTATATTCTTTCATTCACTTAATGTCCACTCCAACAAGTAGGCCTCACTTAACAATTACTTACAAGGGTCGACTTCTCTAGGAGACTCTAATAACCCTAGTGCCCCATGACTGTGGGTACTTTTCCCTTCGATCAACAAGGGGGGTTAACCTTAACTCAATTATGGGGACTATTGCCCCAACTTACAATGGAGGGTTAATATCAATGACTTTACATGACTTGTTTACATTATGAGTCTCCCGATAGGAACATCGGGGTATGACATGACTCAATTGCATTACAGATACTTCCCGATAGGAACATTGGGGTATAATACATAAGATATACAAGTGAATACATTCCGAAGTTACAAATACATCAACACTCCCTCTGAACGAGGAAGGTATTCTCTCGACACAATTTATCAGCACAAGTATTCTTCTCTGTATCATCTCGATCATCATCAAGTCTGTATCATCACTAGATCATCATCAAGTATGGATCATCACTGGATCATCATCAAGTCTAGATCATCACTTGATTTGGAGCATCACTGGATCATCATCAAGTCTGGATCATCACTAGATCATCATCATCAAGTTTGGATCATCACTTGATCTAGAGCATCACTGGATCATCATCAAGTCTGGATCATCACTTGATCTAGATCATCACTGGATCACCATCAAGTCTGGAACATCAATTGATCTGGAGCATCAGGGGATCATCATCAAGTATGGATCATCATTGGATCATCATCAAGTCTAGATCATCACTTGATCTAGATCATCACTGTTGGATCATCACTGGTGCTATCTCAATTCTACTCGTCATAGGAAGTTCTATAGAGCCAACCCTTTTTCATGTTGGTTGTAGGCCTAGCCTTCATGTAGGTCTTCATTGTCTTCAGCACTTATATCTGACCATGGAATGAACCATGTCAGAAAGGCTTGCCCAGCACTTACATCTGACCATGGGAGGAACACATCCAAGAACCATGTTAGAAAGGCACACCCAACACTCACATCTGACCATGGGAGGAACACATCCAAGAACCATGTCAGAAAGGCATGTGCAACACTCACATCTGACCATGGGAGGAACACATCCAAAACCCATGTCAGAAAGGCCTAACACTCACATTCGACCTCATCTTGTCAGAAAGGCTCTGCACTTACATTCGACCTCATCATGTTAGAAATGCGTTGCACTCACATCTAAACTCATCATGTTAGAAAGGCTCTACACTTACATCTGACCTCATCATGTCAGAAAGGTGTTGCACTTACATACGACTTCATCATGTCAGAAAGGCTCTACACTTACACCCGACCTCATCATGTCAGAAAGGTGTTGCACTTACATCCGACCTCATCATGTCAGAAAGGCTCTGCACTTACATTTGACCTCATCATGTCAGAAAGGTGCTACACTTACATTTGATCATGTGGGAACACATCCCTTAATCACATCAGAATGGCTCTGCACTGAGCATGTGGGAACACATCCCACAATCACATCAGAATATCTCTGCACTGAGCATGTGGTAACACAATCCATAATCACATCAGAGAATCTCTGCACTTATATCTGATCATGTGAAGCTCAGCCTTCCACCATGTCAGAAGGGCACAACACTTACATCTGACCATGGAAGGAACCAATCCTCTCACCATGTCAGAAGGGCTCACTAACTCATCACTTCCCCTTGGAAGGAACCTCGATTTGGAGAACACCAAGCTTCTCCCTGAAGTACTCAAAATTCACTCTGGCCATTTCTAGCATAGGATCATATCAGGGATGATTATTTCTAAGTATAATCTGCGAGCTTCGCTAGGATCGATTACATTCGAGGACAACCTACAGGACTGATTATGTCTAAGCAACCTACGAGCTTTGCTAGGATTTATGCTCAAATAACCTGTCTCACCAGCTATGCTAGAACTCCCTCTTTCGAGAGATCTCGATATGGATTACATACTAGAGNTGAGCAACCTACGAGCTTTGCTAGGATTTATGCTCAAATAACCTGTCTCACCAGCTATGCTAGAACTCCCTCTTTCGAGAGATCTCGATATGGATTACATACTAGAGCTTCATTGCCCCTCTCTCAGTTGTACTGAGTGCCATGCAAGACTGCTTCCTACTACACCAAGAAGTTCTCTTCCTATCTATGGATCTTCCTGCCCAATCTGAATCCACATAACCCTCACGGTTAATGTTCTAATTCGCCTCATACTTGAGCAAATAATCAACTGTACCCTTCAGGTACCTTAATGCATGCTTTGCAACCATCAAGTGAACATGTCTCAATGTGTTCATAGCAAAGCAAATATTTGGTCTCGTATTTGTCAGGTACATCAAGGAACAAATCATCCGACGATACATCGTGGCATCAACTATCTTTGATGAAGCGTCACTCAATAGCTTTAGGTTCGGTGCCATAGGTGTGGTCATGGCCTTGCAGTCCATCATCCTGAACCTCTTCAGGATCTCTACTGCATACTTCCCTTGTCCCAGGGAGATTCCATCTGCATTCTGCCACACCTCCATGCCTAGAAAGTAGTGCATCAAATCCAAGTCCTTCATCTTGAACTCGACAGCAAGTCTCCTTCTTGTAACTTTAATGAGTTCCTCTTTTCTATCAAGAACAAGTCATTAACATATAACAGGAGCATCACTAGTCTTCCACCTTCAACCTTGAAGTAAAGGTTGGAATCCACTTTACTCTCAGTAAATCCTAGAGTCATCAGTAATCTGTCCATCCTATCATACCATGTCGAACCTTAGGATATTCTGCAGTCACTCCCTCTGAAGTGGAGCATCATTCTCCCTCTGTCTTTCATACTCTATGCACTGAAACATTCTATATCGGAGTGACAAGTAGCTTTCTCTCCTACTAATATTCTGTGTATCCATCTAGGGTCGCTGGATACCAAGATCCTCTATCTTNTGTATTTCATACTCTATGCACTGAAACATTCTATATCGGAGTGACAAGTAGCTTTCTCTCCTACTAATATTCTGTGTATCCATCTAGGGTCGCTGGATACCAAGATCCTCTATCTTGAACCTTTTCAAAAATTCTTCTCGCACCCATTTGTGAGCTTGTCATCCTCTATAGGATTTCATATTCAACCTTGTAGAAAAGGTTAAGATCTTCATCACTCTATGTGATATTCAAGATCCTCATGTATGTGTTATCCCATGGGTGTCTTCTGAGCTCATACAAGGCCTTCTTTAATTTGCACACATGAGTCTACCTGTCACGTGTCTTAACTTCCAATGGCTGCAAATGTCTCTTTGTAGTTTATCCCTTATTTCCACGAGAAGCCTTGTGCTACGAAACTTGCCTTGTATCCCATGATGTGGCCATATACTGCATGATGGATCTTGTAGATCCATATGGAAGATACTACGGACTTCATTTCAGGTCTCGATGTTGCATTCTAGACATCATTCTTCTTGAACTGGTACTCTCCTTCCCTTTCTTCTTGGCTTCTTCTTAATAGCTGGAAGGTTCTTCATTAATGATGTTGATCAACAGTGTTACATAATTGCACTGTGTCTGAGGCCTCTTGAATTCTTTGAAAGTATCATCATATTCTTCTTTATCTTGGATTATTTCTTGAACTGTCGTCACTTGTTCTTTGGAACAAGTCTCATCCTTCTTTTCTTGTAGGTGATTGTATGCGATCTTTCCTACAAGTCAAATGCATTTATATGGTTAGAAACATTTCATAAGGCATATTCACAATGGAAAATTCTGATGCATAAAGATATAATCATGCAACTTTTTTAGCGAATACAACATTCACCCATATCTCACAGAAACTTTCTAGATGCCTTCCATCTCTACCAGGACAACATTGAGATTGCGCACTAATCCAATATGTCAGCAAAGAGGTTTCATTCTAGATAAGTAGCAATGGATAGTTGTATAGTACCATGAGATACTTACCCATCACATGCATATTAGTAGTATATTGTCATTAATGCAAACATTCTATCATGCATAACACATCAACTGAACATAAACAAATGCATAACAAAACATTATCATGAAATGACAATTGAATACTTATCTTTATTTGTTTCGTAGGTAGACTCCTTCTTTTAGCTTCATCATCTTCTTCATTCATAACAACATCATTTCTTATCCAAATGCTAAGATGGATAAGAGGTTCTTCAAGATTTGAGTCCTTCGTATTCCTCATTGCNGACTCCTTATTTTAGCTTCATCATCTTCTTCATTCATAACAACATCATTTCTTATCCAAATGCTAAGATGGATAAGAGGTTCTTCAAGATTTGAGTCCTTCGTATTCCTCATTGCTTGAGGGATCTTCTTTGGATGGTGAGAGCTTGATCCTCAGTTGCTCCCATCTTCTTTTCTCTTATTATGAGTCGAGCTTCTTCTTGTGTGTGCTCTTCCCAAAGTCTGCTGACACTAATCACTTCCTTCTGGCACACATTCCTCGAATGAATGAATCCCATGATCTTGGGAGGCCATTCAAGGTGGTTATTGCAAATTATGCATTCTCCGCTTCTTCTTCTACCACTTCAAGTTGTTCTTTGATTTGAGAGACCCTTGTAAATTATAACGGTATGGTCTTTGCATTCTAGATCTTCACATTATTCAATTGTTTTCTCAAAGTCATCTTTCGANGCTTCAAGTTGTTCTTTGATTTGAGAGACCCTTGTAAATTATAACGGTATGGTCTTTGCATTCTAGATCTTCACATTATTCAATTGTTTTCTCAAAGTCATCTTTCGATTTATGTTATTTCCTTCAAATAGCTTGGTCAAGGAATCAAACGTCTCTTTTAGTGTCTTTAGGGAAGACACTTATGATATAAGGTGATCCGTGATTGAATCAACAATGATATTCTTGTCCTTGACCAAGTTCTTCTTGTGTAAGGCTTTTAGCCTCATGTCCCTCTGGAACTGGAACCTCTCTACTTATGTAGGTGTCCAATTAATTTCCTTGAAGAACTAGTGAGATACTATACTTCCATGCTTGGAAGTTTTCAGCCTCACCAAGCTTGTCATCAAGCTAGTGTGATTAGTCATCTTGAAATGAGAACCTCAACTGTAAATAGAAAAATATTAGATCTTACCGATTTGAGGTATCCATCCTGGCTCTGGAGCTGGCTGATGTAGGGTTTGTCATAGAAACCCTAATTTTCAAAACTTGGAATCTTTTAGATCTGATTGGATAGAAATATAGACCTCTTCAAGGTGAGCTGTCCAATGTACTCCTTTTCTGAAAACAGTGGAGGGAAGCTCCCAAAACAGGAAGCCCTAGTTTTCCAATTTCTTATGCAAAAATGTCTGATACTATTTTTGTAGTATCTCCAAAGTTACTACTCCTTCATGTCTGAAATTTTGTACTGAGGTAACCTCGTCTGTCCTATTTCCAAAACCACAGGTTTGACCAGAATTGGTTTCACCAATTGGGACTTATGAGAGTTTTTCCAATGTGACTTTTTTGAGGATTGTTCAACATAGTGAAGTTGTACGGAATTCCACGTGTCATTGTTTCACCTTCGGGGTCTGAAACATATACCATAGAAAGTATAGTCTGTTCCCTATCTAGAACATCTTGTAAAATTTCATTTGGATATTTTAATCCCGATATATTGCAATTCTCCCTAGTTGTCCTATTTAGGGATGATTCCTGGAAAAGGATGGAACCCTGAATTGGAGGAATCATATCTCCCATACTATAGCGAATATGAGGCCGAAAATTTTACAAAATATACATCAGGAATTTATATTCATAATTCAAAAGTTTCGGCTCCTGATCCTTCTTCAATCCTGAGATATAGAGAATGTACCAAAAATTATCGGTTTTAGTATTTTAGGGTTTTTCAGGCCCAAGGTCAAATTAGGTTTTGACTTTCCTGGAGTTTTACCCAACCAAAAATATCGACCTTGGTCTCTAAATTCGATTTTGAGGAGGAGAGAAATCCTATGCCAGGCTCACTCAGAAAGTCCTCTTCTATAAAAATCCCTAACTTCCCATAGCAAACACTGAAAATACCCGAAATCAAATTCCGCTTCGATAGAAAGATGTGCCCTTCAATGGAGATTCATCCTAGCCTCCTTTTGCTGATGGATTGTGGAGAGAGACCCAAAAAGTAAGAATCCCTAGCTTCTGCAGCTGCACAATGCCTTCTTTTTAGGTTAGCTCTGATATCATGTTAGATTTTTATGATTTAAGAAATATGATCTAGGATCTTATCTGAGAGAATAACACGCACAACAAAAATCACAAGAGACAAGAGAGACAAAGATTTTTCCTTGGGGAAACCATAAAGGAGAAAAACCCGCAACTTCCTCAGAGATAGAATGAGCACCAATAGCAGCAATAAAACCCAAAGACAGAAAAGATGATCTCCAACAGTTGTTCTCTCTCTCTCACTTGAGAGATCTTCTCCTCTCTCACTCATGCGCCCTAGTTAGTGAGTGTGTGTTTTATAAATAGAGAGGCTCACTCTCTATTTATATTGTTTCGTNCTCTCTCTCTCACTTGAGAGATCTTCTCCTCTCTCACTCATGCGCCCTAGTTAGTGAGTGTGTGTTTTATAAATAGAGAGGCTCACTCTCTATTTATATTGTTTCGTTCACTTAATGTCCACTCCAACAAGTCGGCCTCACTTAACAATTACTTACAAGGGCTGAATTCTTTAGGAGAGTCTAATAACCCTAGTGCCCCACAATTGTGGGGAGTTTTCCCTCTGATCAACAAGGAGGGTTAACCTTAACTCAATTGTGGGGAATATTGCCCTGACTTACAATGGAGGGTTAACATCAATGAATTTACATGACTTGTTTACATTATGATTCTCCCGATAGAAACATTAGGGTATGACATGACTCAATTACAGTATAGATACTTCCTGATAGGAACATAGAGGTACAATACATAAGATATACAAGTGAATACATTCTGAAGTTACAAATACATCAACATCTAGTCCCTTAACTATGCCCATCCACCGCTGGTGACCTGTCGACGGGCGAGGACCAATATCTGCACATGCACACAAAGATGTCATTAGTCTATGCATATCATCAACTACCTATTAACTATCTAAAGTACTCTCTGTATGAATGTAAGAACAAAAACATCATGTATACGTACCAGTTGGTCCCTAGGTCTGACCTGTTGGTCGGGGCATCTCTACATCCCCATGATAATCCATCCCAGCATAAGGGTAGTCTTTAATGACTACTAAGAACTATCGCCATTGATCTAGCAGCTCCTATGTAAAGAAGCAGCCCACTATGCTGCCTCCCTCATGCACCATCATGTCACACCATCGGCACATCCGTGACTCTTGGAGCCCACTCTTCCGCACCGCTGTATGTGGATGAAGAGTTGGTACTCTCTCAAAAAATAAAGCACACAAGAAGGAGGTAAAGCATAAATCCCCACCAGATGTCTTTGCGTGGTTATGTGCACGTCGAACCGCAAGCAATTACATCTGGGCCCATCCATAGTAGGTTCCCCCCATGTCACTCTCCACCATCTGGAGCTACCCTCCTGATATCTAGTGGTTCCCTAATGAACCCAAGATTCACAGCACCATTGCTGCAACGACCCGTGTGGTAAGGTCCTCAATATCACAAATTAAGATGTGCGAGCCATGCACATACGCTAAGCCATAGAAGTGCCTCTCATAGAGTTCATCTAAAGTCTTCCCATGAGAGAGATTTGGCACCAGATCACCAACTACTCCCAGCATTGGTATCCCAATTAAGAAGTATACATCTCTATGCGTAATCTCCACACGTTGCCCCTGTATGATGAAAACTTCCCCTCTAACATCACAAAATATCACTAGTGTCTTAAGCAGTAAGTACAAGCTCTTCATCAAGGGGATCCTCATAAACTTGAGTAGCCCACAATGGGCTAGTGTGCCTCATACATTTGCATCCTGTAGAGCCTCCTCTCATAGAATTTGCAGTCCTTCTCCCTCCATACAACGCAAGTCATCCTGCAAAAACAAAAAAATCCAGTTAGCCTCAACTATCATAAAAAAACTCACCCAAGGACTAGGTCATACCTTCTGGACCAAAAACAATGACAAAGTCGCACATTTAGGCCAAACAGATGCGTCTGAGTCGCATTTCCAGGACAGAAAGAAGTGACCCCTAGTCGCACCTTTCTACCTAGTAGGAGTGACCTGGTTTCTTCTGTATGACAAGAAAGAGCAACCTAGTCACTAGTTTGGCCTTGAAATGAGTGACTTGACTCGAGGAAGCCTTAGTAGGCTAGCAGAGGCTCATGGGTGAGAAAATCAGAAAACTAAACCACTAAAAAAGATGAGTTTTGCAAGAACTCTTACCTACAAGTCACAGATCGGAAAATCATCGGTCGAAATGGAAGAAATCAGCAAAATAAGGTCAAGGCCCTCCTCTCCAACTAAATAATGAACAGTGACTGTTATAGCGGATTTCACCACACTAGGTGAATCACACATTGTATGGCCTTCCCCTATCCCGCTGTAGATTCATTAGCCCCTATGGACCACTTTTTGTCTTTTGATGTGTCCTTGATCATCCCTAAAAACATAAGAAAAGTGATATACGCGGCTTTTACCCCGATAACCACGTACATATGCGGATATTCCCCCTATAGTCACGTACATCGGGATGTGTGCATAATCCAAATCCTTTTGAAGCGTTCCTTGACTTGGATCCGACTCATATGACTCCTGGCCTTCCATATGCCTTGAGATCACACGGATTCGACCTTTCAGTATCCCTTTGAAAAGCTATATAAGGAACCCCTTGAGACATTGAAAGTATAAGAGAGAATTGAGAGTAACAAAACTATAGTCCATTGTTGCCAGAATTTATGCTTGAATCTGCATCCCTTTGTCCCTTGGAGCACTGTTGTGTTCTTCCTAATCTCGCCTTTTGCTAGTGAGCTTGCTATCTAAGTGATGGAGGATTGAGGTGGTGGAGGCCCAAGTGGGGGATTCAGTTTCTACGGTTCGCAGACGTGCCATCAGAGGTTGTCACTTGTAATCTCTGATTTATATTAATAGAAATATCTTTTCCTGTCCAGTAATGTGTATTTGAATGAATATTGTATCCATTGGAATATGTCAAATGCTTTTATATTATTGATTATATATGCTAGAATAGATCTAACACCATGATATATAGTATGCTTATATTGTTTACTTGTTGTTGAGGAAGTATTCTATCAATTCAATCTGAAGATTGGAAAGCTCAACGGGGATCTACTTCAACCCTCCGGAATAAGGTACGAGGTTCGATCCTTTAGTGTTAGACATTTTATTTCTATTGCATATTGGGAAAGATTGATTTCTGGAGTCTAGCTGTCTGTTGTGGTACCCCAAGCCATAGGAATTTCTCCCCGTAACGGAATTGGCGACTCCGCTGGGGATGTTCCTTGTTTTTATTTGGGGTTTGCGGGCACAATGGGCTTGATATTATTGACTTGCTCTCTATTTCTCTCTGTTTCTATGTCGCATTTTATGGTATGTTTGTCCATTGACACTCCCCTTTATTGGTTTGGCCTTGGCCTACTTTTTACCACTGCCTTCTCTGTATACGCGGATTTTTGACTAAAATTCACGTACATACGCGGATTTTTGGCCAAAAGTCGCGTACATACGCAGCTATTCTTTATACAGTCGCGTACATCCTCCCTTTTGGTGAGTTTGATGTTGTGGGAATTCACTAGGTGGGTTGTGAGTATGGTTGGGTCTTCCTTGGGTCTGATGTTGTCTGTTGGATGCTTCTTTTGTGACCAGAGACCACCCTTTCATTGATTTTTCTTTGAAAGTAGTTTTAGTCATTTTTCCTTTTTTGTTTTGCCATTAGTGCATTACTCTTTTTGTCTTGGTGTCTTGCTGGGCTTGACTTTTATACTTGCTGCAGAGATTGAGAGTTTTAGATGACTTTTATTGAATTTTTCATTCTTTCATATTGAAAAATACAAAATAGTTGCACTCTTCGTTGCATCTTAGATATGGATTTGAGGAGGTACTTGCATTGGATTGCTTGGATGAGAGTTGTGTTCAAGCTTTCATATAGGAAGGATTGCATTGGCATTTGGAAAGGAATATATATTTATGCATCTCATGTAGTGGCATACCCTATTTTTCATTTGACAAAGATTGCACTTAGCATTGTTTGTTATGGTGTGAACTTTTATTTCACTGCTGAGTCTTCATATCACTAGTTGCACGGCCATTTCCCTTTGAGTAATTACAACCAATTAAAATCAACGCTAATTTAAAATGAATTACACTCTTTTCTTTTTTAGGGTGCACCAACAAGCTTAGGTTTTAGGATCTTGGAATAGTTCATTGTAAGTCAATTCTCCAAGATCACTAAACAACAACATTTAAGTGTCTGTCCAGGGAGTGTGTGAAATCCTTGGTATAACCATCGTTCTCAGGATCCTCCTCTCAAACGGGAGTTAAGCACGAGGCAGTGTGAGCGGTTATTGATTGGGATGACCCCTGGTCGGTAACTGTGTAGCATCGGCGATATAGCCAGGATTGTATTCGTATCTGGGGGCTCTTTCGAGAGTTTTGGGCTTTGCTACCCTGCCAATACGGTCAATCCTGCTTGCGACTGTCTGCCTGAGCTTTGATTATATTGAGGTGACCTTAGTGACCTTACCTAGGATATCGAGGGGGTGCTTGTAGAGGTTATTCTGGATGTGTCCCGGCCAGGTTGGGGTCGGACAGCACAGTCGCTTTATGCGTTGAAGCTGAGGGCCACTATAATTGGTTACGTACCTCCGCTTGTAGTGTATGGGAGTTTCAAGCCTCTCCTAGGCGAGACATACCTGCTGCATTCGGGAGCTCACATATTCTCCCCTTGGTTTGCTTGTATTTTGGCTGTAGATTTTCTTAGGAGTGTGCTATTTGTGCCCTAGTTGGCCTTTGGGATCGTGGTTACTTGAGTATATTTATGCTCTCTTGAGTTCAGGTCCTTTTATTTTTGGCATGCCTGGTATCCTATCACCCGTCTTGGTCCTAGTACGGACTCTAGTGTCAGACTTGGGGGCATCACAACCCCTTACCGTGCTCATAGATTTGGGAATGGTCACATTCCGTCCTCTACTCCATTTGTGGAGGATTTTTATTTTATTTTTGCTCAGTCTTTACACCAGTGGTCACCCTCATGGGGGTGGTAGTGTATGCGTGAACGTTGGGTCTACACCTTAGTTTCCTTTTTATGTCCCATCGTTCACCGCATTGTTTCCCTTGGGTGCTGTTGTCATGATCATTCCTCCCTATATCCTATAGTTTGGATTCTTTATTGACTATTTTGGGTTGTTTTGGTCTAATATGGTTGTCATGTAGGATCCAGTTTTTTGTACACTCTCTCCGAGGTTTTGACCCGTTCGTGCCTATCACAGGTATTACGTCTATACTGGCATATAGGTTAGGTTCACTACCGTTTACATTTTGCATGATCTTATGTCCATGTCACTATATCCTTAGGTACGAACCCACTCTATTATGTCACGGAACCTTCTTTCTGCTATAGAAGTGGCATGATATGAGTGGTAGAGCCACACCTTACATGGGTACCCTAGTTAACGCCTTATTTGCATTTGGTGCCCATGCCGATGTTTCTCCCTTTAGGGTGTGGGATTCCATTGTATAGTATTCCCATGACATTTCGCAAGAGCCTCATACTCCTATTGATCTTATGCTGGCCATGATCCCCCGGACTCCCTTGTATCAAGTTGTGGATGCATTATCATGAGCTTTGCCTGTCTTATTGAGCTTTATGCCAGCTCCCCTGACATTGCGTTTCAGCCATATAGCCCGAGCTTGTCTCATGTCTAGCCATGCAGAGCCTTTCTTTATATCCTTCGCAGCTTGATTCCCTTTTTACCGGGAGGGGATTTTCCCCCGAGTGTCGATATCCTACACATGTATCCTTGCATTGAGCATAGGTATGTTCCACTGCTTGAAACTAGTTTGTTTTCCCTAATGACACTCGTCTCCTCCTAGTTTGTAACTATAAAGCTAGTTTATTCTTTTTTCAAGCTTTTCAAATAACTGAAAAAGACCAAAAAAAATCAAAAAACCAAAAAGATGGACAAGGAAAGATATTATCTTTGTCAGTTGTCGAGTCGTGTCGCCTTCGAACAGAGCACTGTATATAACATCCATTGGTTGGGTTATAGTTTGACTTAGGAGCTGTACTTGTTATCTGAGTTTATCTCCACCAACTGGTTAAGCTTCCAGTCCCTATGGAGCCTCTGTTGATGCCTCCTGTGTCACAGAGATGTCCCATTTTGTATATCGAGTCTATGTTTCCTTCATTCAGTCACCATATGTCATTATGCTCTTGTTTGAAGGAAGTTGAAACCTGTGTCAGCCATTCTTCAGTTATCTGGACTTTACATGTCGGCCATTCCCGGTACAGTTACTGGTTCATGCACCTTATGATCGAGTCCTTCCACATTATACAGCCTTGCTGAGTACCTCGTGTTGGATGATGGGGGAT
>LPNX010131354.1:13676-28759 GCA_001517045.1 Pseudotsuga menziesii
TCTATGGCCTTCCCCTGTCCTGCTGCAGACTCATTAGCCCCTATGGACCACTTTTTGTCTTGTGATGTGTCCTTGATCATCCCTAAAAACATAAGAAAAGTGATATATGCGGATTTTACCCCGATAACCGCGTACATACATGGATATTCCCCCTATAGTCGCGTACGTCGGGATGTGTGCATAATCCAAATCCTTTTGGAGCATTCCTTGACTTGGATCTGACTCATATGACTCCTGGCCTTCCATATGCCTTGAGATCGCACAGATTTGACCTTTCAGTATCCCTTTGAAAAGCTATATAAGGAACCCCTTGAGACATTGAAAGTATAAGAGAGAATTGAGAGTAACGAAACTATAGTCCATTGTTGCCAGAATTTATGCTTGAGTCTGCATCCCTTTGTCCCTTGGAGCACTGTTGTGTTCTTCCCAAGCTTGCCTTTTGCTAGTGAGCTTGCTATCTGAGTGATGGAGGATTGAGGTGGTGGAGGCCCAAGTGGGGGATTCAGTTTCTCTGGTTCGCAGACGTGCCGTCAGAGGTTGTCACTTGTAATCTCTGATTTATATTAATAGAAATATCTTTTCCTGTCCAGTAATGTGTATTTGAATGAATATTGTGTCCATTGGAATATGTCAAATGCTTTTATATTATTGATTATATATGCTAGAATAGATCTAACACCATGATATATAGTATGCTTGTATTGTTTACTTGTTGTTGAGGAAGTATTCTATCAATTCAAGTTGAGGATTGGAAAGCTCAATGGGTATCTACTTCAACCGTCCGTAATAATGTACGAGGTTCAATCCTTTAGTGTTAGACATTTTATTTCTATTGCATATTGGGAAAGATTGATTTCTGGAGTCTAGCTGTCTGTTGTGGTACCCCAAGCCATAGGAATTTCTCTCCGTAACAGTGACAATGACACTTGTCATGTGGTCCCCACCTATTTATAGGCCTCATTAGGTCTATTTTTGTTTCGAGCATAGCAGAGCCATCTGGAGTCCATTTGGGAAGTTGTTCGCATCGTTGGTTTCAATTTTCCATCCTCTATCTTTTTATGATACCATTGTCTCATGTTTAGTGAGTGAATTTTGGGCCATTTCCTAGATGTTACCTTAGTTTACGTGCCCTTGGCATATAACTATCTCCAAACCTGTACTTGCATCATATGTAGTCTAGTTCGTTTGCTGCAGCTTACATGGGTTTTTAGATAATTTCTTGGAAGTCTCGTCGATTTGCGTGCCTCCCCAAAAATATTTCCATGCATGTATTGGCATGTTCAAGAGCCATTTTCTCCATCCATACTGCATGGTTGGTCACCTTTGACCACCTTCCACTGTCCCACCATGGGGCACCACTAGTGCCCCCGAGCTTGGTTGACCATAACGAAGTTTCTATTAAACTCTTTTCTAACTCCTAAAGGAATGAAAAGATTGTCGAGCATATTTGCTTCCTTTCTTGCTCGTTAAAGTACTAAAAAAGGCATCCATGCAGCCTCATTTATCTCCCTTTACGAATTGTGCAAACTACCATATGAAAAGGACCACCTCGACATGTTCAATAAAGAAACGTATCCCTTTGCATCCTTTTATGATTTCTCGGGCATTGGGACTGAACTCTATGAAAAATCTCACCATGGGTTGTCTTTAATCTCTTTTCCAACCTTCTCACCAAGAAAAAATTGCCGAGCAAACTGGTTTCATTCATACTCGTAAAAGTATCTGAATGATTGTTCTATCAGTATAGGTTTAACCTTTTTCAACCTAATTGGACCACCAACGATAAAGAAGTCTCCTATCCCCTAAAACTATTGGGAAAGCTCTCCTATGTACACTTTTATCCTTTTTCGGGAACATGAGACTTTCAACAAAAAAGAGACCCCATTGGAGTCTTCTTCATGTTTTCAGACTCTCTAAAATTGAAAGCACCATTGAGCATATACTTTCTAGGGCTCACTAAAAATCCACGAGATCGTTCCACAACAGTGTCTCTAGGCACCACCACATGTGTTACAGTTTAGCAGCATCCCCCCTTTAGTTCGCCTTTGTTCAAAGTATTCTTCGATGCGTATTCCTTGGATCCCATGAATATCAAACATATTATATACCCCACCCCAATTATTTCCCATATGCAGTTACATTCCCGATATTAATGCTATGTTCCCTCTCCCTTGAGTCAGTTTCATTTGCTGCTAGGTCAGCCCTGCCGTCGTACTCTGAATAGAGGAATTTTTAGTTCCTCGTGATTCCCTTCCCATATTTCCCCATTTAGTGTGTCAGTCCCCAGATTGTATCACATCTTTGGTTATTACCCTCGCACTTCTGGTCAAGGAAACATCATTGCCTTGGTCAGTTCTGGGTCTCCCTTTGTCAACGACAACACATCTATTCCAGAGGATAGACCTAGAGGTCCCTATATCCTGGTTTCATTAACCCCATTGATGAGTTCCTTGGACCACTTGAGATGAGTCTTTAATGCCTCTCATGATGGTTGTGTCTCACGTGCTTGACTTCAGCTACATCATCGCACCGTTGAGATTCATACATGGTATTGGTCTGTGTAGTGTTTGGTCGAATACCCTGGTTGTCACCTAACTCTAGCACAATGGTGAGTTTATTAAGGGACCTAGATAGGTTCATGTCCCTTGTGATTTCTGGGTTGTGTTTGAGATAATGGACAAAATCCCTAGAGCAGTGCTTCTGTATAGATGCATGATTGATGCGGCATGTTGTACCTCAGAGACTTCGAATCTCCGTTAGTGAGTCCTTACAGTGATGTCAAACTTCCAAATCTAGCAGGTCATCAGTTGTGAAGATATTGCATTCCATGAGAATTCCATGGGTCCAATGTATTAGTTCTTCAGATCAATATTGTATTGAGCCTCTCATTGAGGTGTTGGCCCTCATTTTGTCACTAGTTTTGGCTAAATATTTTACATACTAGAACACATGTTTTGTTACCTTTTGGCGTCTTTTCTACCATACAGTTCGCCATTCAGCAGCAGGTATGGTCATATTTTAATTTATGCAAGTTATGTTTTATTTTGCATCATTTCACGATTTTCTTGTTTAAATTTGATAATATGTAGTGATATTCTAATATATGAAACTGTCGTTGTAGAATCATTGTCTTCAGTGAACTAACGAGCATCATTTCATTCATCCTAGATAGGCCAAGAGCATATCCAGGACATTGTCCAGCTTACCGTTCAAACCATCGAATCAACTGTGCATTGCTGATAGTGGATTCTTGAGCATTAAAGGCATGTAACGGCCGTAAATTGTTGTGACCACGCGGCAACATCTCAGCACAAGCCTCCTTCTGGAAGAGCACTCGTGTGATGTCTCTGTGTGACACCTTGATGCAATTTTGAATTAAGACTGAGTTTGTATGCCACACCACGTGCCAGAGAGGAACTGGATTTACGAAGAAGAAGGAAACGTCATCTGTTGGTTATCAATGTAGTTACTTCTCATAATGACTTCTTTATCTCAAGAGTAGTCGACCACTAAAAGGGTCGACTTTCCTACCTTTTGTAAAAATACTATATATACAAATGATCTCATGTGAGAAATTGTTAATGGTGGAATGTTAATAGTTGATAGCTTGTGGTTAGTAGCTAATAGAATCAATGGAGTTAGTAAGGATAGCGAGATAGTTATCCATCTTATCAGTTGACCACAAAAATATGTAATGCTTCCTTTTGATTTAATGAAAGTTCTATTACGTTGTGCATGATCGTGTTTCATTAGCAAGGCATTACTCTGTTTGCTGGGAGGGCCCCCCGACAACCAAAGTTTTACATTTTCGTGTATGCTTCGTTATTTCCTTTCTCTGTAACTAGTATAGTCTTATTTATAAGTTGTTTATGCAATTTCATTCCTGTAATCGTTTATGTAAATTACTTACTGTAGCATAGATTTCATTTTTATCATGTTGATTATGTAGTTTTCCTTTACAAGTTAGCAACCTGTTGCGCCTAGAATAGTTTCCAAATTCCTTTTCAAAGTTTTTACAGTTCATTGTTTGACTTTTAGACTAGATTCCTTTGGTTAATTCACAGTGAATTTAGCTTTATTCATTTCTATTTTTGCTTAAGTATATTTCAGTTTGTTCAATAATGTAATTTCCTTTTTGAATTATAAGCTAGTTTAGATTATGTTGCTATGAAATTCAATCATTAAGTAGATTTACTTTTTCTCTTTCACATTTCATTAGGATATGCATGAGTCAGTTGTTCTCAACAAATCATTTAAATTCATCGTTTTCTCGAAATTTTAGTATTTTCTTTAGATAGACTGTCATTTAGAAAACCTGTTCTGCCTCTCATACAGACCTTCATTTTAACCTGCTATCTAGTATTTCATTCAACCCTACGTGTCTTTAATCTGTTTTGAGCTTATCCCCTTAGTTTTCTGATTCTATTTTGGTAGTGGTAGTTAGACAATGATTGTATTTTCTCTTAAGACCCTTAGATGAGATTGTTTTAGACTATTTGTTAAACCTTATTCTTATTTCTCCTTTCTTCTCATCTTATGCCTAAGAATTATGTCATGTACTGATTTGTAATTAAATTTGAGTTGTTTCTTTATATGTGAGGTTTAAGCTTAAATGAATTAATAGATTAAGTGTCTCATACATTGCTCATAGTAATACGATCTATTCTCTCAATCATACAGTTATTAAAAGAATTCTATCCTATAGAATTTAGATCATCTTTATAAGTTTTATGCTTGTTCATAATTTATGTCTCATTTCTTGTAGTATTATTTTATATTTTGCAAGTAGGATTTATTTGTTTATAAATCATCATGTTTACCATAGCTTGTAATTGGACGGTTCTTAGTATACATATTTTTGTAGAGATTAAGTTAGATCTGATTCCCTTTAGTTTCTTCACCTCATTTGAAAGCCATTTTGACACTTCTCCTGCTCCTGTCCCAATTACAGTAAAACCTTACCCTCAAAATAATCAAGGAGAATGGAATTAGTGGCCATCTATTAGTTGCATGTATTGTTTTTAGGAGATATAACTAGTTGTTGTAAATTCTTCTTTGTGTAACTAGTTCTTAAAAAGTTGTTTATCAGTAAAATAGAACTTCTTATACAAAATAGTTCCTTGTTATCACACTATCCATATCTTTATATTTTAATATTTGTTTATAGAGTAGAGTAGTATAACTTGATACCACTCTGCCCTAGTCCTCTGTTTCCGTTACCTTAAGAAGTTGGATTCTTAGGAGTTCAACTCAGTTTTTCATTTTGAAAGACCTTTCAATCTTTTGTTTACTAAAGTATTACCATGATATCATAGGAATCCCTCTACCTTCGCATATATTTTGTAACAACTCTAAGCCTACCAACCCCGGTCAATAATTAAATATTAGGTGAATTATTCAAGACAATATTTTTTTTTACATTTTGGTGCCGTTGCCGGGGAGTTGTTCCATAAGGTAGAATAGATATAGGTTGGTGGAGGGGGAGTGGTAAGATGAGAGGTAAGAACCTGCGCATTTGTTATAACATGCGCCCCCAAATCCAGTAGTAGTAGTAGCATAGGATAGATTCGTTAATATAGTAATTTTTTTTTAAATCTTTATTAAGTTTTTGCAGCCAAGTTTTTACAGGAAACATAAAACCCCAACTATCAACTCACTGAAAAGGCATTGAAAAAGAAAAAAAAATACCTATAGGAAGTAGTTCTGTTGGAAACATAAAGAGATTCTTACAAGGGGAAATCATAGAAAGAGAAGAGATCATGGCAGGAGGTCCTGAGGGCCTCATTCCTGACAAAGTTCAAAAGAAGTAACCATTGGGAACCTTTAAATATTCCACTAAGTCACAAAATCAGATTAAGTGGGGGGGCTTAACTTCACTAATTTTGTCAATCTCGCCTAGGTAAAATCTCTCTTTGGCAATTCAATAAACATAGTAACCCCACAAATTGAAACACCCACAGTAGAATTTCCTACTCCTATAATAACCAATAAAAGAATGGGTGATCAGAGGATGATTTATCCTAGAAAAGAACGTTGGGACGACCCATTCCCACCTCAAAAGAAACCTTCTAGGTACACTCACTTTAGAAACTAAGCTTACATGAAGAACCAAGAAGAAGAACAAGCAACAAAGAGCAATTTCTGTCCAAAATGTAACACTAAACATCCTCGACGGGAATGTCCATTAAACAAGACCTCTCCATGTTATATCTGCATGGGTCATCATGTTTTGCCCCATGGGATCAAGATGGATCCTATCAAGTTAGAGGTAATCATTGGACTCCCCTCCAAAGACTCTTCCTCCTCCCGATTCTTAAAAATATTGTGGGTTATCATCATTTGTAAATATGTCAGTATGTGTATATTTATTTCAATAAATAAAGAGTCATTTTCAATCATTTCTTTGCAGGGGACTCTCTTTTTAATGTTTTCAAGAATTAAATAAATCATCCAACAAATGGTTTTGAAATTTGGTTACAAATGGGTCTTTCTATTTCTTTGAACAACTCATGGGATATTACTTGAAAAAGAACATATTCTAGAAAATATATCTTAACTTTGAAGTTTAAAAGTTCTTGTATATCATTTTCAAACCATTTATTTTATGATTTTGTTATTCTTTATATATATATGGTGTTTTGATTCAGATATGTACATTCCCGATTACTTGAACAAGTGCTCAAAAGACTCACTTCAATTATCATGTTCTTCAGAATTTCTACACCTAGAGATTACTAGCTCATCTACACTTGTTATCAAAACTTGACTCTTCAATATTTTTGAGAACACTCCAGGATAAGTGGAATTTTGTGGGGAACAATATATTTTATAAAGAAAATAGACTAAAAGTCCCATGAACACCTTTAAGTTATTCTCTTTTGACATGATCTATAGTTAAGGACATTTTGTGATATTTTTTATATATAACTCATGTGTTTAGCAGGGTTTAGCACACTCTAGTACCAATCAACTTCCATATACTCATAATCTTTATACAAGGCAAACCTGTTGGGGTACTGAACAGGCCTGCTGGTAGTGGGTCAATGCTAAGTAACAACCTAAAAATAAGGAAGTTCGATAAATGCAAGTAAACCCGTCGGGGTACTAAACAGGCTCGATGGTAGCGGGGCTATGCTTGCATGGTACCAAGATAAACCCGTCGGGGTACTGAATAGGCCTGCTGGCAGTGGGGCAATATCGGGCGAGATCTGGTTAATGCACCACTAGGCACATGGTTTAAAAGAAAAATATGTTTAGGCCTATTGTTTATTATGTCATTAAAGAATAACCGTAAGTTGGCCTTGGAACCGACAATCTAAATTCAATCAATATCTAGGATATGTTTATCAATGGGACCCATAGCTGTAAACTCCTACAAATTCGAAGGTGAGCTCAAGAATTCTTGAGAGGACAAGATATCCTTACAACGAGGCAGGGATGACTAGTTTTCTCTATGGTCCTTTCACTTATATCTTCATCACATGGTAAATGATAAATTTATACATCTATATATTTGAGCACTATTATTTTTGGATAAATGTATATATCTGAATCCTTTCCATTTATTAGTTAATATTTCTCTCTTTTACAAACTTATAGCAACATGATTGAATTTTTGTTAATTTATTTTGGAAGTTACTTAGTTTTCTTGTATGGCTTGGAGACATGCCACATCTTTGGTTTGGGGGAAGATTAGCTTGAATGTCTGTCTTTATTTTTACTTATAAGAGATTCATTTCCAAATGATAAAGTGTCTGCACGATAATGCAAATAGTAAAATTGGTTTTAAAATCTTGGATGAATAAGGAATAACGCTAGAGAATTATTTCATATGACTTCTTTGTGACATGACACCTTAGGAAAAGCCACAATTAGCAGCAGTCTGATCCAGCAAGCTCTTTTTTACAAAAATATGTATGAAGGATCATATGAAGGGTCAAATTTCGGTATGAATAAAAATTCAAATGATGAGCTGAATAAAAATTATGATATTTTCGTATCTATGGTTAAGTGTTAGCTTAATTTCATTTGGGTAAAAAGTTGAGTCATATCATTAGAGTCACATCCATAGGATATTATGACTAATTATGATTCATGATAGCACAAATTAGATCTAATATGATTTTATTTCGCTTCCATATGGATATGATGCAACCGTAGGGTACCTTCTAGTCATCATGACTCAGCCATCACCATTATCCTCTTTTTTCACTTGCATGCATAAGCTATCAGATAAGTTGACCTTCTTTTTGAGCTAAGGCTATGGTTATGAATTTGGTTATACATATGTATTAAGTTACATGTTCAACCTGTCCAAAGCTCACTTTGGACATGGTTGAACCAAATAAACTTTAGAAACTCATTCAATTAGGCATTTTTGATGGCATAGGTGTCGAAAATTTCCATAATGGCATGATCGTCTAAGCATGCCAAGCTGTTTGCATGATGATTTGGTAGGTTGAATGCAGCACATTTTAAACCAACACTATGTGAAACTTCTCCCATTCCATCACTTTCACTGATTGTTATCACTATAGAGCATGTTAGCCACCTTTCTCTGCAAACCCTGTATTCTCCCCTTTTCTTAAACCATGCCGAACTGATTTGAGGCGAAAATTTACCAAGATTTGTTCCAAATGATAGAGTTCAGAGAATTCTAGGAAGTATTTTTCCACGTCGGTTGGAACCCGTTCCTCCATCTACTACAAGGATACAATGAGGAAATCTCATTGCTTTTTGCAATGGGGTTTGATGGGAGAATAGAGTGGGTAGGGCATCTTTCCTTCCAAGTCACAGAGGAATCGATTGCGCGCGCCACTAAGATTCCCCGAGAAGGCGAGTGATGGCATAAAAATTGGTTTGTTTCATGGGCATTGCATAAATTTTCCCTCAAGCCCAAATTTTGGCATGTGACAGGCGCAAAAGGTTATCACCATAGTTGGATAAAGCCTGAATACATCAATCTGCTAAAGGTCATTATTCATCTGGTTACCTATGAAGGTAAGTTTAGTGTTTTCAAATCCTGTCATCTCCGTTTATTGGCCCATTTCGTCGATAATAAAAGTCTTAATTTTCCTTTCTTTTTCCTTCGGAGTCTAGAAAAAATGTCGAACCTAGTTCACAAAAATACCCTTCACCCCAAAAGTAGCTTATACCACAATAGCTTGATCAAACTTTTAATCCTAGACCAGCTCAAGGAGTGAAACCAACCTTGGGAGACCTTTTTTTTCAATGTGCTTAATCCCCATCTTAATATCTGTAAACGATCCCATCATCATCACTGTGGAATGAGTCAAACCTCACCTGTAGAAGAGGAAAACCCCAACATCATCCACCTCGACGAAGATATCTCAGAACCTAACTCATCTGCACAAAATAACCCTGCTAGTCCTGTGTCCGCCGAATTTGTACCTTCCTCACGACCTCACTAGGAAACAAAAGGTGAAAAATGTTCAGCATATGCTCCGGCCCAGTACCCAGACCATAGTTTAGTCTGATGTGCAGACCGGTCATTCAGACAATGTGGCCGAATTAGAGAAAAATGACACAAATTCATCCCTGTTAGCATTAGATAGTATTTCTGTCGAATTACTAAAGGATTTCGATCAAAGGAACATTCCTGCATATGTCCAGGATATCATCCCTGAGGAACACATTCCTATTGTTTATTTGGATTTTCCATCAATGGAAATGAGTCCTCCACGAGATTCCAACCAGTCCGCAGATCCATATACGCCACCGCAAACAACAATAGACCAGTTAAGTTATGAGTTGACTCAACCAACGAAGCAGAATGAAGGATATGTTAAGTTGATTTTAGATCTTCGGAAGGAGAACAAAGAGTTACGGTTACAGATAAAAAATATAGAGGATCTCCACAAGACCGTTAGTTTATCAGAGAGGAATCAACAAGCAAGGCGTGCCCTTTTGAAAGCACGGGCTAAGAAGTTAAAATTCAAACCATCTACTTCATCAAAGTCAGAGGCAACTGCTGATGCAACTCTGCCTCCTTCCTAATGCTATCTTTTATTTCTGACCAGTGGGACCTGGCATTACTTCGGTTTGGGGGAATGTTGGTCCTCACTTTGTCACCATTTTTGGCTAAATATTTTACATATTGAACACATGTTTTGTTACCTTTTGGTGTCTTTTCTACCATACAGTTCGCCATTCAGCAGTAGGTATGGTCATATTTTAATTTATGCAAGTTATGTTTTATTTTGCATCATTTCACGATTTTCTTGTTAAATTCGACAATATGTAGTGATATTCTAATATATGAAACTGTCGTTGCAGAATCATGGTCTTTAGCGAACCAACGAGCAGCATTGCATTCATCCTAGATATGCGTAGAGCATATCCAGTACATCGTCCAGCTTACCATTTGAACCACTGAATCAACCGTGCATTGATGATAGTGGATTCTTAAGCGTTAAAGGCATGTAACAGTCGTAAAATGTTGTGACCACATGCCAAAATCTCAGCATGATCCTCCTTCTAGAAGAGCGTACGTATGATGTCTTTGTGTGACACCTTGATGCCAGTTCAAATTAAGACTGAGTTCGTATGCCACACCATGTGCCAAAGAGGAAAAAGATTTGTGAAGAAGAAGGAAATTTCATCTGTTGGTTATCAATGTAGTTACCTATCATAATGACTGCTTTATCTCAAGAGCAGTCGATCACTGAAAGGGTCGACTTGCTCGCCTTCTATAAAAATACTATATACACATATGATCTCATGAGAGAAATTGTTAATGGTGGAATGTTAATAGTTGATAGCTCGTGGTTAGTAGCTAATAGAATCAATGGAGTTAGTAACGATAGCGAGATAGTTAGTGATCTTATCAATTGAACACAAAACTCTATTGTTAGCATCGGAAACGAGCCCAAGGTTAAGGAATGGCCTGCCTATGGGTAACAGCAGAACCACTTTAGCTGCGCCTCCAGCCTTGCGCGGTCAGAGAGGGATCTCTTGTTCTTCGTCAGAGCATCTCCAAATAAGGTTGTCAGTCTTATGTGTCACTTGAGACCGCTCCGTATGGTATTTTCAATCGTCAAAATTAGGGGGATAGGATCCTGAATGGGGCATAATATGTCAAGGAAGATGCATGGGGGGATTATCAAGGGGACGAGGGACCATGGGAAGATGGATTCGAAACCTACATAAGAATCGGTTGCTGGTGGAAGAGTGACGTAAAGTGGCAAGCGGAGGCAAGATAACTACTGATTCACCAATCAGGAGATTTAAGCAGGCGTTTCAGAAGACAAGGAGGGACAGTCCATCATATGGAGCACCGACAAGATGAATTCCATATGAATTTATAAGAACCATCGTTAAATGCTTGTAACAGTGGCCAGATCATAACAAGTATGAATTCCACACCACTATACCCTAAGTCGCAAGCATGAAAGCAATAAACAAAATGGAGTGTCCACAGGAAACACATTCACACATAAAGAGAGCACTTATTGGGGAAAACAATAACACAGGAATCTCTGTTGTGAATGACAATCATTCACTGCAATTTATTCATACATAGGTGATGAGTTCTTACAAACGGGAACCTCAACCCGAGGATTGTTTCCCAATCCAATTTTCCAACCCTCTTTTCCCTCTACCGGGAGTGTTTTTATACAATCCTAATGCTGAGATTACAGAATCATATACTGTTACAAGTCTCCATTCAGTGTTAACAGAGCAAAGAGTGGACTATCGCCACATTTTACAACTGTGCACGAAAAACATCGTGGCGCTGGCTTTTGCATTCGGCTCGAAGGGCTGTTTGAAGCATTCGGCCGCCTTGATGAATGATAAGGATGATGACTCCCCATTTACCTAGAACATGTGTGTAAAAAGGTCACATGTTGGCAAAGTGGCTAGCCCTACTCTTTGGTCCAGTCACCTCTGCCACCTTCTTCCTTGCTGGGTGAAAAACCTTTGTTACACATGAGCTCTGGAAGAAGTGTCGCACTACTCCTGGTTGAGACGGACCTATGGGGCGGTCTGTCATTCTTGGCCTCCTCACCTCCAGTAAGGTGAGTGCTCCCATAGGTGCCAAGGTGTAGAACCTCTAAAGCAACCCCATCACCCTCATCAAGTGTACTTCATAATCAAAATGATGATGGCTTTGAGCCCCTGACGCTCCCACCCGAACGAATATTTGCACAGGGAACAGTCGATGACTGTCTCTCTCAGCAGAGGCTTTGGTGGGCGCGAAGGTATCAAGGGTTCCTAGAAATACACTTATGAGGAGCAAGTGTCTAGCTCACGCGTTGCTAGAGACATGGATATCACGTCTAGGCCCCGATGTCTGGTATCACCATTGGCATAAAAGGCCACAGCAATGAGTGAGTAGGGAGTCTTCTCACCAACCATCAACACCCCTAGACGGACAAGTTTCTTGAACCAAATATTCATCGTCGAACTCGATCGAACCTCTACAGCTACATGGAGGAGCGGAACCTTGAACTTGGAGATATGTTGGACTGAAGGTAGTATTTATAGGGCATCGGGATTGATCTTCACATAGGCTGGCCAACATCCTCGCACATTATGTCATCGAGTATATCTGGTCTCAACATGTGCGAGGACGCGAGCAGAATGATCTCTTATTTTCTGGGGATTCTGGTCGTTCGGCTTCATAGACCACGACATCTCACTGTCTGCTATAGGAGGTGGTAGTGAGAATCCTCAGGTACAATAGACCCATACTGTGTCTCCCAAAGAGTGTGTGTTCTCATATTATGCTAGTCTTGCCTTGTGTGAGAAATGGATTTTCCAGTTACTCTACTCATTTCCACAGGCCAGTCCATGCAAAGCCACCTCACAGGTATGGATTCCTCTGAAAGGGACACATGCCACACTTGTGAACGGGGAAAATGCACCATTGGACTAGACTTCCACCTCAGGCATATCTAGAATGGCGTTGGAGGAATTGACCAATATGCGATGAGGTAGATTACACATGTGAACGCCCCCTCCGTTGTCATTTCCACGCAGGATGAGAAATCCACACCTCTAAAATCTTTCTTAGTCGTCCGATCAAAGGGACCTTTGCCTCTGTCGTCCACGTCTTGTTCATTTTTCTGCCAACCTTTCCTTTCTGACCACCGCAGGCAATTCTGGTCCACAATACGTTCTTCGTCATCGATCAAGATCGACTTCTCATGCAGCCGTCGATTGGAGTGGGCCCCACCATTTTCACAACGGAGGGCTCAACTATTCATCTGAGTAGTTTCACTTTGTGAAATGAACCCTAGCCGTAGACCTGTCTTAGCTTTTATCACGGCTGTTGATTCTTTTCTCCTCTACAACATTTCGCGATTCGGGATCGAGGTTTTATTAACGCAAGTATGGGTTGCGAAATTGCTATAGGCCATAGATCTACCCGAGGCCTTATCTCAACCATTGAAAGATTCTGCTCTCTAACAAACTTCACGATCCGGGGGGAAGATGCCTGGACCGTACATGTTTGCCCGTGCGAAATGATCTGGAACCGTTGATCTGCTACTTATTGATCGTAGCCCTTGCATATGGATCGCGCCTAATGTCTCTATACACTTGCCGCTTTCATCATTGAAGGATGTTCACATAAGATTCGAGGGGCTGGGACCCTTACCGAACCTCTGTCAAGCCCTCGAATCAGCTGTTAAAACAGAGTGTTAAAAACTGTTGGAGACATTTACCATCATACTCACTCTTTCGGTCAAATTGGCCTAGTTAAACCACTATCCTAAGTTTAATTGACATCAGTGGAGCATTAATTACCATCATCCCAGTCACTCCCACGCCTACCTACAGTCAAGGAGGCTAACTGGAGCACTCCAAGGGTGATCTATGTGACATTCATGCACCTAATTGCTAACTGGGGGTTACTTTCAGTTCAACCAATCAGTTACAGTCAGTTAAGGCGCCTCCATGCATTAAATATATTATTTAATAATTATTTAATATTATTTAATGAACTGGAGTGAACAAGGCGCCTTCACCAACTTCTGATGGTTAGTTCAGCTTCAGTTAACCTCATCAGGGTTTATTGGAGTCATGCAGTACTAGCACTTGATGATTGGATTGCTATGACATGTGTTTAATCTCCTTCAGTTGAGATTCAGTCATTTATTGCACTCCAACTTCAGTTAGGGTTTGGTGAGTCAATTAGGGTTTTGGTCAAGTGGTTAACTGAGTGAGATTGCATGGCAAAGAGTCAGTTAAGCTAGACTCACTCATTGAATTTGAATTGTCCCTTAGGTATTCGAATTCTTCATTGAGTTAAACCATTTCTCATGCATGGTATTGTAATCCTTCATTGTTCATATAATATACAGAGAGGAAACCTATTTGGTATTCCAGTTATTTCCAATTCATGAGTATTTGTTAATAATTCTTTGATGATTTTGATTCTTAGTTCCTAGATCATGTGCAAGAATTAATATGGTATCAAAACAAAAGGGGCACCGTAAGGTCGGACAACCTGCACATTTAGGCTTTCATCACACCCAGCATAGTCAATAAAGCAAGCTTGATCAACAAGTTCTTTACTTGGGATATTGAGTGGTAAGCCTTGGCTTCTGGTGCAGTGCTGGATTCTTGAGCTATTGCTCAAATTTCATGGAGAAATCTGTCAAAAAGCTTGTTCTTGAGAGATTGTTCTTCGTCCCGCCGCATGCTCTGATACCATATTAATTCTTGCACATGATCTAGGAACTAAGAATCAAAATCATCAAAGAATTATTAACAAATACTCATGAATTGGAAATAACTGGAATACCAAATAGGTTTCCTCTCTGTATATTATATGAACAATAAAGCAACTAAAACAATGCTCAAAACAAACTAAGTGAGGAAAAGAGGGAAAACCCAGTGGGAAAAAACCCCCCTCAAGCTGAACACTGAAAGTAGTCTGGATCACCTGATGAACTCACCCCCAACAGTGAACGGAGGTAAGTGAACTTCTTTTCTGAAAAGCTCTTGGTGAAGATGTTTTATTGTTCATATAATATACAGAGAGGAAACCTATTTGGTATTCTAGTTATTTCCAATTCATGAGTATTTGTTAATAATTCTTTGATGATTTTGATTCT
>LPNX010131354.1:29067-90580 GCA_001517045.1 Pseudotsuga menziesii
CGGCCCGCACCACAAGAGTTCTTCACTCAAAACTCTCAGCCTCTACTCTCTCTGATGAAGTTGTTCAAGATGAAGATGAAGCAGAATCTTCTACACATTCAATTTAGAGAGAGTAGAGGCTGATAGTTTTGAGTGAAGAACTCTTGTGGTGCAGGCCGTGATCTCCAAAGTACTATTATGATCCTCATTGTGCTTGCCAAAGGTTCTGTCCAATATTGTCCAGACTTCCTTTGGGTATTCAATAGAATAAATAAGGTAGCATAAGATATCATCAAGGGCCAGAGCTATTATTCCATAAGCTCTATCACGGTCATTTAACCAGTCATTCTCATTCTCATAAGACTCTTTTCCAATTCCAATAGACACCTCATAGAGACCTCGTCTCTTCAGAGATGCAAACATCTTCAACTTCCATTCCGAATAGCTTGTGAATGGGGTGAGAAGAGGGATTGATGAGTCCATTCGAAGTTGTACCTGTTAAAACCTGCAAATCAAAACAAAAGGGGCACCGTAAGGTCAGACAACCTGCACATTTAGGCTTTCATCACACCCATCATAGTCAATAAAGCAAGCTTGATCAACAAGTTCTTTACTTGGGATATTGAGTGGTAAGCCTTGGCTTCTGGTGCAGTGCTGGATTCTTGAGCTATTGCTCAAATTTCATGGAGAAATCTGTCAAAAAGCTTGTTCTTGAGAGATTGTTCTTCGTCTCGCCGCATGCTCTGATACCATATTAATTCTTGCACATGATCTAGGAACTAAGAATCAAAATCATCAAAGAATTATTAACAAATACTCTTGAATTGGAAATAACTGGAATACCAAATAGGTTTCCTCTCTGTATATTATATGAACAATAAAACATCTTCACCAAGAGCTTTTCAGAAAAGAAGTTCACTTACCTCCATTCACTGTTGGGGGTGAGTTCATCAGGTGATCCAGACTACTTTCAGTGTTCAGCTTGAGGGGGGGTTTTTTCCCACTGGGTTTTCCCTCTTTTCCTCACTTAGTTTGTTTTGAGCATTGTTTCAGTTGCTTTATTGTTCATATAATATACAGAGAGGAAACCTATTTGGTATTCCAGTTATTTCCAATTCATGAGTATTTGTTAATAATTCTTTGATGATTTTGATTCTTAGTTCCTAGATCATGTGCAAGAATTAATATGGTATCAGAGCATGTGGCGGGATGAAGAACAATCTCTCAAGAACAAGCTTTTTGACAGATTTCTCCATGAAATTTGAGCAATATCTCAAGAATCCAGCACTACACCAGAAGCCAAGGCTTACCACTCAATATCCCAAGTAAAGAACTTGTTGATCAAGCTTTCTTTATTGACTATGCTGGGTGTGATGAAAGCCTAAATGTGCAGGTTGTCCGACCTTACGGTGCCCCTTTTGTTTTGATTTGCAGGTTTTAACAGGTACAACTTCGAATGGACTCATCAATCCCTCTTCTCACCCCATTCACAAGCTATTCGGAATGGAAGTTGAAGATGATTGCATCTCTGAAGAGACGAGGTCTCTATGAGGTGTCTATTGGAATTGGAAAAGAGTCTTATGAGAATGAGAATGACTGGTTAAATGACCGTGATAGAGCTTATGGAACAATAGCTCTGGCGCTTGATGATAGCTTGTGCTACCTTATTTATTCTATTGAATACCCAAAGGAAGTCTGGACAATATTGGACAGAACCTTTGGAAAGCACAATGAGGATCATAATAGTACTTTGGAGATCACGGCCCGCACCACAAGAGTTCTTTACTCAAAACTCTCAGCCTCTACTCTCTTTGATGAAGTTGTTCAAGATGAAGATGAAGTAGAATCTTCTACACATTCAATTCGAATTGAAGAAAGTCTCCATGAAGTGACTCCTTCTCCTGATGCTCCGAAATTTCATGAGATCTCTGATATCTCATCTTCTCATATTGCTGAAACAGAAGAAGAAATTTGAATCTCTGATATTGAAGAAAAATACTGCTGCACTTCCATGCAAACATTCACCGGTGATTTTCCTTTAAATTCTGTGCAAAATTTACTAGTAATTGCTTCCGAAAGTGAAGAGAAATTTGATTTTTCTTCCTCTAAAGTTGCTGCTGGTGTGCAAATATGTGATACCTTGGATATTTTGGAAGAAATATCATATTACCAGAGTGATCCATTCACTCCCCATGATCTAGATCTTTCAGCAAATTCCTGCAGGATTGCATGCACCAAAATTCAGAATTTTGAAGAAGAAGAAAACTGTGCATCCACCGTCTCGGTTGACCATAATTTTGGATCTGATATGAACCTTATTGGATATGATATGATATTATTTGGATCTGATCTGATATTTATTGGTTCAAAATTTCAGGTTCATAAATCTTCAGTACTGCTTGTAGCTGTTCTCATCAACGGCGTGAAGAAACAAGTACCGCAAGTCTCCTACAAAACTGCTGCTGGGGATTTGATTTCATTTCACAGTTTTGGATCTGTTGTGAACTTATTTAGATCTGATTTACATTTTGATATGATATTATTTTGTTCATATTTTAAAATCCAAGAGCCTTCAGTCATGCTTGTAGCTACTCTCACCAATTCCGGTGTGAAAAATCAAGTACCGCAGTTCTTCTTCAAATTTGCTGATGGGGATTTGGTGTTAGTTTCCTCTTTTGAGGTTGCTGATATTTTATTTTGTGAATCATTAGATATTTCTGAAGCTATATCAGATTATGGAGCTCAAGAATTCGCTCTCCAGAGTCCCAGGGATTCTCTACCTTTGGTCACAATCTCATCTCCTCACAGAACTAGTAAAGAGGAAGACATTCTGCATCCGCATGGACACTTGCTCCGAAGATTTGGGGCTGATTTTACCACTCATGGTTTGCTGTTCAAGGCTGAAACATATCAGTTTCTTGAGTGTTACACACATGGTTTGAATCCTGAAGAACCTTTGCTCTCTCTTCAGATGATTTCAGTTGCTCTACATGGGTCCAGTTTCCACCGTGCAGCTGTTTATATTTCTGATTCAGTTGAGTGCATTGTTCTTCTTCCAAAGTGGAAGATTCCTCTAGACATATTCATTTATTTTGGATTCAGAGGTTCACATGCACAGTCTCAGGATGTTGCTGCATAGAAGAACCAAATTCCTGATTTACTGCTTAGTTTGAGGGGGGGTATTTTTCCCATGAGGTTTTCTTCGTTTCCTTGGTTATATTAAGCAGTTAATTTATTGTATAGGGTGACCTATGGCCTTTGTTGCCAGGGCCCTAGCATTTTATGCATCTATGTTTTCTAACTCTTCCTGAGTATAGCTTAAGGGGGGGTGTTGGAGACATTTACCATCATACTCACTCTTTCGGTCAAATTGGCCTTGTTAAACCACTATCCTAAGTTTAATTGACATCAGTGGAGCATTAATTACCATCATCCCAGTCACTCCCACGCCTACCTACAGTCAAGGAGGCTAACTTATCCTTTCCTACAGTCAAGGAGGCTAACTGGAGCACTCCAGGGGTGATCTATGAGACATTCATGCACCTAATTGCTAACTGGGGGTTACTTTCAGTTCAACCAATCAGTTACAGTCAGTTAAGGTGCCTCCATGCATTAAATATATTATTTAATAACTATTTAATATTATTTAATGAACTGGAGTGAACAAGGCGCCTTCACCAACTTCTGATGGTCAGTTCAGCTTCAGTTAACCTCATCAAGGTTTATTGGAGTCATGCAGTACTAGCACTTGATGATTGGATTGCTATGACATGTGTTTGATCTCCTTCAGTTGAGATTCAGTCATTTATTGCACTCCAACTTCAGTTAGGGTTTGGTGAGTTAATTAGGGTTTTGGTCAAGTGGTTAATTGAGTGAGATTGCATGGCAAAGAGTCAGTTAAGCTAGACTCACTCATCGAATTCGAATTGTCCCTTAGGTATTCGAATTCTTTATTGAGTTAAACCATTTCTCATGCATGGTATTGTAATCCTTTATTGTTCATATAATATACAGAGAGGAAACCTATTTGGTATTCCAGTTATTTCCAATTCATGAGTATTTGTTAATAATTCTTTGATGATTTTGATTCTTAGTTCCTAGATCATGTGCAAGAATTAATAAAAACTGGCTCCACGAGGGATGCTATCCTCCCAGGGAGGTATCAAAGAACCCCTGTAGACCAAGTGCCAAAACCATTGGGTCGCTTTTAGCTCTTATTAGACACCTCCATTATGCTTCATGATACGGATCCAGTGAACTCATGCCACTCTTGCAAATCATGGTCGCAACTGTAAACTTGTGCTGGTAACTAAAAATGGAAACAAACTGAAAACAGTAATGAAGGAAATGCTCAATAAATACTAAGCTTATTTTCTTCTACCTACTCTACCTAACTTTGTACACAAGTCCAGCTAACTGAAATCAGACTTCCAGTGAAGCCAATCACGCAACTTGCTTAATATTCTTGTTCTTGCATGGTGCTCGATGGACAAAAATAAAACAAACAATGGGAGAAGGGAATGATATACAAACTGATCTTTAAGGCAGAGATGAGACCAATCATTGCCTTCACCCAGACCCCTCATGTATTCGGCCACGGGTTCATAGAAATCATGGCAACCCCCAACGTGTTATGTCACCTGCTCATGAGAAAGTTGTCTGGAGCTTCCTGCTTCTAGGGAGCTGTCAGGCTGACACTTGGAAGATTGCAGATGAGGACCCACAGAATTTCTCTCTAATGGAATCTCCCTCTCTCACCCTAAAATTCCCGTAACGAGGGTGTGATGTGCTTCAAGAGGGGGGTCTTCAACTCCTCCATTGAAACTGAGTAAGCATACTTCTTCCTGGTGAGGCGATGTTCCCGAAAGCAAAATATTAGAAAAAGTGTTTATCTGAAAACTGCCTCATCCGCCTCCATCCTTGCATAAGTCTCCGGCCTGCACCACCTCCGCTTCTTTCTGCTTTTTCTTGGAGGTCTTGATTATATGCCTTATCAACTCAAAAGAGGCATATCATAAGGGTAAGCTATCAGCTCCAGTGCTCTCATCATCCTTTCTCACTTCGACCTTCTAGCTTGGCATTGCACTTCGAATTTTTTCATCAGAAGGTGTTGTTTCAACAGCTAGCTCGTCCATATTCTGCAGGCACTCTTCTTCATATTCGTCATACACAGGTGCACCAAGGTCCCTTTTCAGAATCATCTTTAGCTGACCAAGAGCAGGGAGGGTCACCATCTTCAGAGAATAGTCCTGCAGGACTGTTTATTTTAGCCTTAGGCCGACCATCTTTCTGCATATCATGAGAGATTTTTGACAGGCCATAGGCTTCCTCCTTTTGCTTGTAGGGCCCAACCAATTTGTATGCGTCTGTTATTTCACCACCCTCACCTTGATCTGATAGCTTCCTGGACCTCTTAAGGTTTTCTTCAACCTCCAAATATTCAGCGAACATCTGCTGCAAGGTGGCTGATCTTCTCTCCAAAAGAAGCAAGGACAGGTCATGAGGAAAGGCGGTTGCATAATAGACCTTAGCAGCGTTCTCAAGAGGTTGGAATTCCTTAGGCATGTTGTAGTAGAAGCTTGTGAATATTCTATTAAAACTGGACACGGCCTTGCCTTCATGCCTCCTCAAAGAATAAAACTCTGAGAGTATTTGCTCCAATGGCCGGCCCCTACCCCAAAACCTCAAGAATATGCAAGAAAAATCTTCGCAGGTGGGGATGGACTTAGGATGTAAATGTTTGAACCAGACTTTGGCATCTCCTTACAAGGATAGAACGAATGTCCGCATGTAGACATCGTCATGTTCTATCTTGAAAAGATCAGAGAAATGCTTGAAAGCCTAAATATGTTTTTTAGCAGTCAAGTCTTCAGATTCTCCATCGAACCTGGGGAGGTACTTCTGATATTTCACGGGAAAATCATGGAGGATAGGAGGCAATAGAAATGGTCTATATTGACTTGGATAAACTAGGGAGACAAGATTAGGCACGATAGCCAAACTATCTCCTGAGGCTTCATGAATTCCACAGGGGTGCTCTTTGATGTTGGGTGCCCCTGGATACGGATCTAGGCCGAAATTCAATGTGCAAGATGACGCAAGGCTTTCTGTTCATAAAGAAGAATAAATAGGGACATATTCATGGCTTAGACCAGGAGGAGCTGGGCCAGAGAAAGCTATTTTGATGAATCTAAAAAGGGACAAGAGCAAACTTACAAGGTAGGATAGGGCATCCTAGAAGAAACGCGGACTCGAGTGCCTGTACCTTCCACCATGCATTTCTGAGTTTTATGAGGGGCTTGTTTTTAGGCGGGGTCAGCCAGCTTTTCTCGATCATCATATTTTCTAGATTACATTACCAGCAGAGTCACCGATGTCTAAATCCTTCAAGAGTGGAGTCACCAGGTGAAATATGTTCAACCTTCTTAATGTCTGACCGATTGTTCACCATCAATAGTAAGATCTAGGTCTTTGTCATTCTTCTCGGGGAGGATCTTCAAGTTTGTCCCCGACAACGGTACCAGTTTGTTAGCACTGGAAACAAGCCCAAGGTTGAGGAAAGGCCTGACTCTGGGTAATAGTAGAACCACTTTAGTCGTGCCTCCAGCTCTGCGCGGTCAGAGAGGGATCTCTCGTTCTTTGTCAGAGCATCTCCACATAAGGTTGTCAATCTTGTGTGTCACCTGAGACCGCTCCGCATGGGATTTTCAATCGTCGAAATCATGGGGCTAGTATCCTGAATGGGGCATAATATGTCAAGGAAGGTGCATGGGGGAATTATCAAGGGGACGAGGGACCATGGGCAAATGGAGTCAAAACCTGCATAAGAATCGGTTGCTGGTGGAAGAGTGATGTAAATTGGCAAGCGAAGGTAATATAGCTACCGATTTCCCAATCATGAGATTTAAGCGGGATTTTCAGAAGACAAGGAGGGTCAGTCCATCATATGGAGCATCGGCAAGATGAATTCCATATGACTTTAGAAGAACCATCGTTAAATGCTTGTAACAGCGGCCAAAGCATAACAAGTATGAATTTCACACCACTATACCCTAAGTCACAAGCATGAAAGCAATAAACAAAATGAAGTGGCCACGGGAAACACATTCACACGTAAAGAAAGCACTTATTGGGAAAAACAATAACACAGGAATCTCTGCTATGAATGACAATTCTTCACTGCAATTTATTCATACACAGGTGACGAGTTCTTACAAATGGGAACCTCAGCCTGAGGATTGTTTCCCAATCCAATTTTCCAACCCTCTTTTCCCTCTACTGAGAGTGTTTTTATACAATCCTAATGCTTAGATTACAGAATCATATACTGTTACAAGTCGCCATATAGCATTAACAGAGCAAAGAGTGGACTATTGCCATGTTTTACAATCGTGCACGACAAACATCATGGCACTGGCTGTCGCGTTCGGCTCGAAGGGCGGTTTGAAGCATTCGTTCGCCTTGGTGGATGATAAGGATGATGACTCCCCCTTTACCTAGAACATGTGTGTAAAAAGGTCACATGTTGGAAAAGTGGCTGGCCCTACTCTTTGGTCTAGTCATCTCCGCCACCTTCTTCCTTGCTGGGTGAAAAACCTTTCTTACCGCACTACTCTTGGTTGAGACGGACCTGTGGGGTGGTCTGTCATTCTTGGCCTCCTCACCTCTAGTAAGGTGAGTGTTCCCACAGGTGCCAAGGTGTAGAACCTCTACACCAACCCCATCACCCTTCTCAAGTGTACTTCATAATTAGAATGATGATGGCTTTGAGCCCCTGATGCTCCCACCCGAACAAATATTTGCACAGGGAACAGTCAATGACTGTCTCTCTTAGTGGAGGCTTTGGTGGGTGTGAAGGTATCAGGGGTTCCTGGAAATACACTTATGAGGAGCAAGTGTCCAGTTCATGCGTCGCTAGAGACGTGGATATCATGTCTAGGCCCCGATGGCTGGTATCACCATTGGCATAAAAGGCCACAACGATGAGTGAGTAGGGAGTCTTCTCACCAACCATCAACACCCCTATACGGACAAGTTTCTCGAACCAAATATTCATCGTTGAACTCGATCGGGCCTCTGCAACTACATGGAGGAGCGGAACCTCGACCTTGGAGATATGTTGGACTAAAGGAAGTATTTATAGGGCATTGAAACTGATCTTCACGCAGGCTAGCCAACATCCTCGCACATTCTGTCATTGAGTATATCTGGTCTCAATATGTGCGAGGACGTGAGTGAAACGATCTCTTATTTTTTGGGGATTCTGGTCGTTCAGCTTCATAGACCGCAGCATCTCACTGTCTGCTGTAGGAGGTGGCAGTGAGCATCCTCAGGTACAGTAGACCCATAATGTGTCTCCCACAGAGTGTGCATTCTCATATTGTGCTAGTCTCACCTCATGTGAGCAATGGATTCACCGGTTACTCTACTCATTTCCATAGGCCAGTCCATGCAAAGCCACCTCATAGGTATGGCTTCCTCTGAAAGGGACACATGCCACACTTGTGAAGCGAGAAAATGCGCCACTGGATGAGACTTCCACCTCAGGCGTATCTTGAATGGCATCAGAGGAATCAGCCAATATACGATGAGGCATATTACACATGTGAACGCCCCCTCCACTGTCATTTCCATGCAGGATGAGAAATCCACACCTCGAAAATATTTCTTAGTCGTCCAATCAAAGGGACCTTTGCCTCTATCGTCCACGTCTCGTTCATTCTGTCGCCAACCTTTCCTTTCTGACCACCGCAGGCAATTCTGGTCCACGATACATTCTTTTCCATCGATCAAGATCGGCTTCTCATGCAGCCATCGATTGGAGTGGGCCCCACCATTTTCGCAACGGAGGACTCAACTATTCATCCAAGCAGTTTCACTTTGCGAAATGAACCCTAACCGTAGATCTGTCTTAGCTTTTATCACGGTCATTGATTATTTTATCCTCTATGACTTTTCGTGATTCAGGATCAAGGTTTTATCCGTGCAAGTATGGGTTGTGAAATTGCTATAGGCCGTAGATCTACCCCAGGCCTTATCTCAACCATTGAAGGCTTCCGCTCTCTAACAGACTTCGTGATCCGAGGGGAAGACGCCTGGACTGCGCATGTTTTCCCGTGCGAAACGATCTGGAACCGTTGATCTACCACTGATTGATCGCAGCGATTACATATGGATCGTGCCTAATGTCTCGATACACTTGCCACTTTCATCGTTGAAGGATGGTCACATAAGATTCGAGGGGCTGGGACCCTTACCGAAACTCTGTCAAGCCCTTGAATCAACTGTTAAAACTGAGTGTTAACATCTGTAATGATACCTTTTGATTTAATGAAAGTTCTATTATGCAGTGCATGATCGTGTTCCATTAGCAAGGCATTACTGCATGATCTTCTGCTGATCCATCTAGTGTGCAGGTATATAAAAACTATATATTTTAATGATAATTTATTAATTCTCATGCAAGTTATTCGTTATAAAAAATTAACATAAATTATTTATTCTTTTTTTAGCAGGAAAGTAATGATCTTGTTTGTTATATTTTTATCATTTAAGCAATATGATATTAGGATCTTATCTGATAGAATAACATGCACAACAATAATCACAAGAGACAAGAGACATATAATTTTCCTTAGGGAAACCATAAAGGAGAAAACCCCGCAACTTTCTCAGAGATAGAATGAGCACTAATGGTAGCAAGAAATCCCAAAGACAAAAAAGATGGTCTCCAACAACTGTTCTCTCTCTCTCTCACTTGAGAGAGCTTCTTCTCTCTCACTCATGCGCCCCAGTGGGTGAGTGTGTGTATGATAAATAGAGAGGCTCACTCTCTATTTATATTCTTTCGTTCACTTAATGTCCACTCCAACAAGTCGGCCTCACTTAACAATTACTTACCAAGGCCGACATCTCTAGGAAAGTCTAATAACCCTAGTGCCCCACAATTGTCGGGACTTTGCCCTCCGATCAACAAGGAGGGCTAATCTTAACTCAATTGTGGGGACTATTGCTCTGACTTACAATGGAGGGTTAACCTCAATTACTTTACATGACTTGTTTACATTACAGACACTTCTCGATAGGAACATCGGGGTACAATACATAAGATATACAAATGAATACATTCCAAATTTACAAATACATCAACAATCCCTCTTAACTAGCAAGGTATTTTCTCGACACAATTTATTAGCACAAGTCTTCTTCTCTGTATTATCTGGATCATCATCAAGTCATCTTCATCATCAATTCATCTTCATCAAGTCTAGATCATCACTTGATCTGGAGCATAACTGGATCATCATCAAGTCTGGATCATCACTTGATATGGAGCATCACTGGATCATCACTTGATCTAGATCGTCACTGGATCATCATCAAGTCTGCATTATCACTTGATCTGGATCATCACTGGATCATCATCAAGTCTAGATCATCACTTGATCTAGAGCATCACTAGATCATCATCAAGTCTGGATCATCACTTGATCTGGATCGTCACTGGATCATCATCAAGTCTAGATAATCACTTGATTTGGATCGTCACTAGATCATCATCAAGTTTGGATCATCACTTGATCTGGATCATCACTAGATCATCATCAAGTTTGGATCAACAGTTAATCTGGATGATCACTAGATCATCATCAAGTCTGGATCATCACTTGATCTAGATCGTCACTGGATCATCATCAAGTCTGGATCATCACTGCTGGATCATCACTGGTGCTATCTCAATTCTACTCGTCACGGGAAGTTCTACAAATCCAGCCCTTTTTCATGTTGGCTATAGGCCTAGCCTTTATGTAGGTCTTCATCATATTCAGCACTTATATCTAACCATGGAATGAATCATGTCAGAAAGGCCCTCCCAACACTTACATATGACCATGGGAGGAACACATCTAAGAACCATGTCAGAAAGGCACGCCCAACACTCACATCTGACCATGGGAGGAACACATCCAAAACCCATGTTAGAAAGGCCCAGCACTCACATTCGGCCTCATCTTGTCAAAAAGGCTCTGCACTTACATTTGACTTCATCATGTCAGAAAGGATCTGCACTTACATCCGACCTCATCATGTCAGAAAGGCTCTGCACTTACATCCGACCTCATCATGTCAGAAAGGCGCTGCACTTACATCCGACCTCATCATATCAGAAAGGCTCTACACTTACATCCAACCTCATCATGTCAGAAAGGCTCTACACTTACATCCGACCTCATCATGTCAAAAGGGAATTTCACTTACATCCGACCTCATCATGTCAGAAAGGCTCTGCACTTACATCTGATCATGTGGGAACACATCCCTCAATCACATTAGAATGGCTCTGCACTGATCATGTGAGAGCACATCCCACAATCACATTAGAATATCTCTGCACTGATCATGTGGTAACACAACCCACAATCACATCAGAGCATTTCTGTATTTATATTTGATCATGTGGGAACATATTGACCCTCAATCACATCAGAATGGCTATGCACTGATCATGTGGGAACACATCCCACAATCACATCAGAATATCTCTGCACCGATCATGTGGTAACACAACCCACAATCACATCATATCATCTCTACACTTACATCTGATCATGTGAAGCTCAGCCTTCCACCATGTCAGAAGGGCACATAGACTCATCACTTCCCCTTGGAAGGAACCTCGAACTGGAGAACACCAAGATTCTCCTTGAAGTACTCAAACTTCACTCTGGCCATATCTAGCATAGAATCACATCAGGGAAGATTACATCCAAGGATAACCTGTGAGCTTCGCTAGGACCGATTACATCCGAGGACAACCTACAAGACTGATTACATTTGAGCAACCTACGAGCTTCACTAGGATTTATGCTCAGACAACTTGTCTCACTAACTATGCTAGAACTCCCTCTTTCAAGAGATCTCGATCTAGATCACAAACTATAGCTTCACTGCTCCTCTCTGCATCATATAAACATTCAAGTCAGATCAATCAAATCAAATAGTAGTTTCCAAAAGAAACATAATACCTCCCAAATAGCAAGTGTCAACATATTTTGCCTCGGTTGTACTCAATGCCACACAAGACTGCTTCCTACTACACCAAGAAGTGCTCTTCCTATCAATGGCACTGCCTGCCCAATCCGAATCCACATAACCCTCCAGGTTAATGTTCTGGTTCTCCTCATACTTGAGCCCATAATCAACTGTACCCTTCAGGTACCTCAATGCATGCTTTGTAATCATCAGGTGAACATGTCTCAATGTGTTCACAGCATATCAAATATCTGGTCTCATATTCGTAAGGTACATCAAGGAACAAATCATCTGATGATACATCGTGGAATCAATCGTCTCTAATGAAGCGTCACTCAATAGCTTTAGGTTCAATTCCATAGGTGTGGCCATGGCATTGCATTCCATCATCCTCAACCTCTTCAGGATCTCTACTGCATACTTCCCTTGTCCCAAGGATATTCCATCCACATTCTGCCACACCTCCATGCCTAGAAAGTAGTGCATCATATCCAAGTCCTTCATCTTGAACTCAGCAACAAGTCTCCTTCTTGCAACTTTAATGAGTTCCTCTTTTCTATCAGGAACAAGTCATCGTCACGTATAACAGAAGCATCACAGGTCTTCTTCCTTCAACCTTGAAGTAAAAGTTGGAATCCACTTTACTCTCAGTAAATCCTAGAGCCATCAGTAAGTTGTCCATCCTGTTGTACCATGTCAAACCTCAGGATCTTCTGCAGTCACTCCCTCTGAAGTGGTGCGTCATTCTCCCTCTATCTTTCGTAATCTATGCACTGAAACATTCTGTACCGAAGTGACAAGTAGCTTCATATGCTACTAATATTCTATGTATCCATCTAGGGTCACTGGATACCAAGATCCTCTATCTTGAACCTTTTCAAAAATTCTTCTCGCACCCATCTGTGAGCTTGTCATTCTCTATAGGCTTTTATCTTCAACCTTGTAGCAAAGGTTAATATCTTCATCACTCTAGGTGATCTTCAATCTCTTCATGTATGTGTTATCCCATGGGTGTCTTCTGAGCTCATACAAGGCCTTCTTTAATTTGCACACATGAGTCTTCTTGTCATGTGACTTCACTTCCAGTGGCTGCAAATGTCTCTTCGCAGTCTATGTCTTCTTTATGTGAGAAGCGTCGTGCTACAAATCTTGCCTTGTATTCCACTGACTTCTCTTCAGGTCTCGATATTGCATCTTAGACATCATTCTTCTTGAACTGGTACTCTCCTTCCCTTTCTTCTTGGCTACTTCTTCATAGCTAGAAGGATCTGCATCAATGATTTCGCTCAACAGTGTCACATAACTGCATTGTGTCTGAGACTTCTTTCTTTCTTTGAAAGTATCGTCGTATTATTCTTCATCTTGGATTCTTTCTTGAACTATCATCACTTGTTCTTCGGAACAAGTCTCATCCTTCTTTGCTTGTAGGTGATTGTACGTGATCTCTCCTACAAGTCAAATGCATTAGTTGTATGGTTAGAAACATTTCATAAGGCATATTCATAATGAAAAATTCTTATGCATAAATATATGATCATGCAACTATTTTAGCCAATACAACATTTATCCATATCTCATGGAAACTTTCTAGATTCCTTCCATCTCTACTAGGACAACATTGATATTGTGCACTAATCCAATATGTCAGCAAAGAGGTTTCGTTCTAGATAAGTAGCAATGGAGAGTTGTATAGCACCATGAACTACTTACTCGTCACATGCATATTAGTAGTATACTATCATTAATGCAAAGATTCTATCATGCTTAGTACATTAAGTGAATATAAACAAGTGCATAACAAAATAATATCATGAAATGATAAATGAATACTTATCTTATTTGTTTCGTGGGTAGACTCCTTCTTGAGCCTTCAGCTTCATCATCTTCTTCATTCATCATTTCTTATCCAGATGCTAAGATGGATAAGAGGTTCTTCAAGAGTTGAGTCCTTCGTATTCCTCATTTCTTGAGGTATCTTCTTTGGATGGTGAGAGCTTGATCTTTAGTTTCTCCCATCTTCTCTTCTCTTATCATGAGTCAAGCTTCATCTTGTGGGTACTCTTCCCAAAGTCTGCTGAAAGTAATCACTTCCTTCTGGCACACATTCCTCAAATGAATGAATCCTATGATCCTGGGAGGTCATTCAAGGTGGTTATCACAACTTCTTCATTCTCCAATTCTTCTTCTACTGCTTCAAGTTGTTCTTTGATTTGAGAGACCCTTGTAAAGTATGACTGCATGGTCTGTGCATTCTGGATCTTCACATTCTTTAACTATTTTCTCAAAGTCATCTTCCGATTTATGTTCTTCCCTTCAAATAACTTTTTCAAGGAATCAAACATCTCTTTCGATGTCTTTAGGGAAGACACTTGTGGTATAAGGTGATCTGTGATTGAATCATCAATGATCTTCTTGGCCTTGATCAAGTTCTTCTCGTGTAAGGCTTTTAGCATCATCTCCCTCTAGAACTGGAACCTCTCCATTTATGTAGGTGTCCAATTCATCTTCTTCAAGAACCAGTGAGATCCAATACTTCCATGCTTGGAATTTGTCAGTTTCACCAAGCTTGTCATCAAGCTGGTGTGACTAGTCATTTAGAAATGAGAACCTCAAATGTAAAAAAAAAGATTAGATCTTACCGATTTGAGGTGTTTTCCCTAGTTCTGGAGCTGGCTGATCTAGGGTTTGTTAGAGAAACCCTAATTTTCAAAACTTGGAATATTTCAGATCTGATTGGATAGAAATATAGACCTATTTAAGGCGATCTGTCCAATGTACTCCTTTTCTGAAAATAATGGAGGGAAGCTCTCAGAACTGGAAGCCTTAGTTTTCCAATTTCTTCTGCAGAAATGCTTGATACTGTTTCTGCGGTATCTATGAAATTACTGCTCCTCTGTCTCTGAAATTTTTACTGAGGTAACCTCATCTATCCTCTTTCTAACACCACATGTTTGACTAGAATTAGTTTCACCAATTGGGACTTATGAGAGTTTTCCCAAGGTGACTTATTTCAGGATTGTTCAGCATAGCGAACTTGTATGGACTGACACATGTTCCTGTTTCATCATCAAGGTCTGAAATTTTTACCACATAAAGTAAAGTCTGTGCCCTATCTGGAACATCTTGTGAAATTTCATTTGGATATTTGTAGCCCGAGATATTTCAATTATCCCTAGGTTTCATGTTTAGGGATGAATCTTAGAAGAGGTTGGAACGGAAACATATCTCCTAGAATAAAGTGAATCTGAGGCTGAACGTCTTACACAGGGCACATCAGGATTTTAGCTTCGGCCTGTGAAAGTTTTAGCTCCTGATCCTTCTCCAATCTCAAGATATAGCAAATGTACCAAAACTACCAGTTTCAGTATTTTAGGGTTTTTCGGGCCCGGGGTCAAACTAGGTTTTGAATTTCCCGGAGTTTCACCCAACCAAAAATATCGACCCATGTCTCTAAACTTTGATTTTGATGAGGAGAGTAATCCTATGCTGGGCTTACTCAAAAATTACTCTTATGTAGAAAGCCCTAACTTCCCGCAACAAAAACTGAAAATGCCCAGAATCAAATTCTGCTTCGACAGAAAGATGTGCCCTTCAATGGAGAGTTAGCCTAGAATCATTTTGCCGATGGATTGTGGAGAGAGACCCAAAAATTAAGAATTTCTAGCTTCTGCAGCTGCACAATTTCTTCTTCTTAGGTTAGCTCTGATACCATGTTATATTTTTATCATTTAAGCAGATCTTAGGATGTTATCTGAGAGAATAACATGCACATCAATAATCACAAGAGACAAGAGACACAAAGAATTTTCCTCGAGGAAACCATAAAGGAGAAAACCCCACAACTTCCTCAGAGATAGAATGAGCACTAATGGCAGCAGTAAATCCCAAATACAAAAAATATGATCTCCAATAGTTGTTCTCTCTCTCTCTCACTTGAGAGAGCTTCTCCTCTCTCACTCATGCACCCCAGTGAGTGAGTGTGTGTATGATAAATAGAGAGGCTCACTCTCTATTTATATTATTTAGTTCACTTAATGTCCACTCCAACAAGTCAACCTCACTTAACAATTAATTACCAGGGCCGACATCTCTAGGAGAGTCTAATAACCCTAGTGCCCCACAATTGTCGGGACTTTGCCCTCCGATCAACAAGGAGGGTTAACCTTAACTCAATTGTGGCGACTATTGCCCCGACTTACAATGGAGGGTTAACCTCAATGACTTTACATGACTTGTTTACATTATAGATATTTCTCGATAGGAACATCGAGGTACAATACATAAGATATACAAATGAATACATTCCAAAGTTACAAATATATCAACATCATTCATGTCATGGATGTAAACCAACCAGATGAATATCATGCTTCAATTCCTGGTAATGAATTTATTAATATGCTACTATTTTGTATAGATAGATGCAGATGATGATCATTAATTCCAATACTACACAATTCAACTGTAGAGCATGTAGATGCAGATAACAATGAACAAGTTGAGCCTATACAGGATACTAATGAACATGCTGATGTGCCCATGCTAGGTTAAAAAACACATTTGCAATGTTTTTTTAAATGAATTACTTGTATTTATAAAAATAAACATAAATTAATGAAACATTTTGACATTATTGCAGAAATTCATCACCCCTCGCTGCAAGTTAAACCTTGCGAGTAGTCTCATAGGGAGACTAAGGATCATATTCCGGAAGATACGCTTCTGACTAAGTTTTTAAAGAGAAGAAAAGTAAAAAGGAAGTGACTAAAGAAATTTTGAGAAATTCTTATTTATAATAAAAAAAATTACATGGTTTTTTCCTATGTTTCATGAATGAATGGTTAAATGAATGCTTTAATGAATGGTTTACTGATTTATTTTATCGGCTATTGACTAAATGAATGGTTTAATGAATGATTTAATGAATGGTTTAATGAATGTTTTTTTCAGTTGTTGAATGATTGAATTGTTTAATGAATGATTTAATGAAAGCTTCTTTTAGCTATTGAGTGAAATAATTTCCATTAAATTGTTATTTGCAAGTAGATGCATTGGGTTTGGGGAATTGAGAGTGATGTGAGGGGGGGAGGGGCCATAAGAGCTTCCACATTCACGTGGTTGGTCATATTTAGTAGAGAATATTAAATTATTCTCAAAACAGAGAGGAGCTCAATGAATGGTAAGGAAGAATACATTAAAAAACAACTATTTCTATAATTTTAGTGTTTAATTTTCACTATTGCTATTTGACTTTTCCATTGGAACTTGTTACATATAGCGTTGAGAAACATTTTCATAGTTAATATGCAAGAAATAGCGTTTTGATGTGATAGATGGACTTATAGACATAGTGTTTTTGGTTCTCCATGTTTTATTAGATGATCTATTCTTAACAATCAATTTACTTGAATAGTTGAATAGTATTGTAATTTACATTGTAATAGTATTGTATTTATTTAGATTGGTTTTGTTATTTTCATAAACAAACAAAAATTTATTTGATGGGTCCTAACATGAAACTATTGCAACAGGACAAAATTTGAAGTATGTTGAATGATGTTTTGAAAGGTAAAGCAAGAGAAGACAGTGCGAAGCTCCACAAATCAAGGTATAATTATGTTTTCTTTTGTTTGATTGAATTATGTATTGGGTATTTATGCATGTGCACACACACACATTTAGTTGATGATGGTGATTACCATACATTCAGGCGAATTTTGTTCTATCTGATCTAAAAACTTACCTTAAATATTAGTTTGATTTATCAGGTTGTTTCTATGATTGAATAACTTGGAAAAGAAACTTCTGATCTTTATGAGTTAGTAAGTTATAGAATCCACTCTTTTCAGAAATATTTTTAAGAATATTCCAAATTTTGAGCACCCATGCAGCAGTGTGTGAAAGTTCTGGGCACATTCGGAGCATTTATGAACAACAAAAAATAGTAAAACACCTTGCGAAAGATAAATATGACATAATCCATTGATTCATTTGATGTCTTATTATATACCTAGATACACCATTATCATAATCAAAAGTGACGGAGAGAGTTCTTAGAAAAAAAAGTGTTTAAACAACCCATTAAATTGCTATACAGGATTTCATATTTATATAAGGACACGATCGCACAAGCTTACTAAGCTGGAAGTAGTTTAGGTTTGTAAAAAGGATAGTATTAGTTTTTAAAAAATGCATACATTTGGAACACTAGAATTTTATATGCAATACTGGGGAATTTGTTTCCCATCACCTAGAATTTGTTTAGGTTCAATAGTTAGGCTTGTTTCATGTTATTTTCAGGTCAATGCAGGTAGATGCATGCCCAAATTTCGCATAGATGCTACTCATGTTTGTATGTGAGGCTTATTCATTAGAGGAATTTTGGGGTCTAAAATGGGCCTCCTAAGGAAAATAATAAAATAATAGTTAAAATAATAAAATAATGGTTAAAATAATAAAATAANTCAATGTTCAAAAGATGGCAAAAAGTGTCATAAAATATGAATGAGGTTTATCAATATGAAAAAGAAGCTTTTCATTGTTATAGCTTGTTGTTATAAGGACCATAATTTCCAAAAACATAAGGTATAGGTGTTTTCATTGATTTTCATTTTCCAGAGGTTACATGGAGATACCTAGAACTACACTTGTCCTAGATCGTCATTTGTTTGTATTTCGTGAGTAGGTGTGTATCTTCTTCAATAAGGTCTTTAAATAGGATGCATTAATCTAGTATACTATCAAGCACATTTTGTACCACTCAATGGTATCTAATTTCGAAGATAATAAAAATGTTGCGTATACTCCTTTCTTTGCTTGACCAAATCATCAGTATTAGGATCCCCAATAAAACGTAGCTACAAAATTTTCTGAAATAGTTCAATTTTCTTCTCCATCTAAGGAACACATATTAGGAGGGCGAGTGGCACTTTTGGAACCATAAATGAAATCATCCCTATGGAGATGGAATACCAAAACAAGCGTTTTTTCAAAAATGAGACATTGATTCATACCATTGTCTAGCCACTTTGTCTCTACAACTAGGGATTTTTCTTTCTGCCAAGAACTTGTGAGAACTTAGAAGTGGCCAGTAGAAACACTTCCCATTTCTTGAGCAAGGGCTTGTGATGCAGAAATGGGATTTGGTGTGTTTTGATTTCAGGGCGGTTTTCTATCATAAATAACCTTGTTAGATGAGGTTTTTGGTAACATAGGTGATGGCTTCTTTTAGTTTAATGGTTTCCAAGGGGCCATAACATTCTAGGTTTTGGTGAATGCAACTTCAGTGATTAATTTTAGTTTCTCAATACAAAAGTTTCAACTACATGCTCTTAATCGTTTGGATTCTAAGGGTGGAAATGAGTCCAAGTCCTTGCATAGATTTGACTAATAGAAGGGAGTTTTTCATTTCAAATTTCAAAGTTGGGAGATCTGGAAGCACTAGTGTATTTGATATTGGGGGGCTATGGCTCTCTCAATCAATTAAAATCCTTGTTCAAGGACACATGGACCAAAAAGGGAGGGAGAAGCTATGTGAAGATCCATAGTTGATATACTTCCTATTATGACTCCCAAAAATATATTTATGTGAATCCATATGAATCCAAACCATTATACATAAATATGTAATGTTTCTCATGTGTATAGCAAGTAAGGGTGCATGCAACCAAACTGCTTGAATTACCACTAAGGAATGTGTTTCGTCTCGTTTTTTTTTAACATGCTTAATATGTTTGTTGATGTTACTAATGACATATTAGTATGGTTTCCTGTAGATCCACCTATTGTTGATAGTTGTGGTTTATAACGTAACCAAACTGCCACAATTTCCAAGGGATGTGTTACATATCCCTATTTTCTCATTCAAAATTCCCAGTCTGTTTGTTGATGTTATTGGTCAATGTAGAAAAGAAATAGGAAAATCAGTACTTGAGTTGATAAATAGAGTGAGTGTGGTCGAAAAGGAAACTAGGGAAATACTTGTTTTACACACCAGGTACATATTAGTATGGTGGTAACATGACCAAAGCTAGATTTGTTTTTTATTTTTGCTACAATAACTAGTCTCGATTCCAAAATTTAATTTTTTTCGTTGTTGTATAGAATATTACTATATGACTCCCAGACTTGCTGCTCATATAGGTTTTTTGTCTTGCTTTAAGGTCGTAATGCCTGCTAGAATTTCCCGTTGGTGACTATACCTTAGTTTCATCACCTTCACTACTCAAAAGTAACCCTAATGCATTCAGATTTGCAGGCTAGATGATGTTAAACTCAAAAATATTTCCTAATGTGTTGAGCAGACCTGTTGACTACCCAGAAATGTGAGTTAACCCTATTTACCACATTTTGACACACATGCCCAAAAGTGGGAAACAAGCAATATGAAGGAAATGGTTTTTATTGGATGTATTGTAAATTATAGTTTACTGGATCTGAATCCTTTTACAGTTGATCTTCCTTCAGAGACTTCCTAGATTGTTGTTTTATGGTGGTTTTAGGGTCATGTATGCCCAAAATTTCCCTTTAGGATTTTGTGCATAGATCTATCCTCAAATTTAATCCAAATTTCCTTTTTAGGTCTAGTCACAGCTTGTTCTAGGATGAAAAGTGCATGGAATCAATAAGATTGGTGTTAATCAACTTCTCTTTACCATATTTTACCCATGGACTTGCACAGAATGGTAAATTCACCACTTCCAAGTTCTGAAGCCATGCCCAGGTTAAGGCATAAAGTTGATATTGCCCTTGTGGTGGGATAAAGATGAACAAATTACAAAGCAAATCCATTATGCAAATTATGTTTGGGTTGAAGAGTGCATGGTTTTTTAGGTTTGCGTGTTTATAAGAATGGACTTGAGTGAAATTTATGTTTATTTCAAAAGAATTGGGTAAGGTGGTGGGGTCTATGTACTTGCAAGGTCTTTGAAGTGGGAATGTCTTGCTTAAGGTACACCCTAACTATTTGGGGTGTAGGAGGTAATATATTCCTTCCATTTTCATCATTGTTTAACAATGGAAAATAGGGGGCAAATATACCTTGAAATAGTCCAATTTTTAATGCACACATGCTACAATTTAATGTGGTATACTTTGCCTTATTTATTGGAACAATGCGTGCTAGAAATGGAAGGCTTAAAGGATATATCCTCCTAAGATATAGGAAACTCCATAGTTCCCTTTAAGATAAGTAGAAAATAGATTTTTATATAAATCCCTTGATCGAACTTGAAATGAGTGAGCCAATTCAAAGTGAGTGGTTAAAGGAGGGTTCCTTAGATATTATGGATGGATGGATTCAAGACTTTTTTTAGCATCGTTGCTTTTGTATTTTAGGTCATATTTCTCTAGGTTTTGTAGATTTCTCTCTATAGAAAAATTCTATCTTTTGTTAGAGATTCTTTGTGGTCATATTTCTTGAAGTTTGTAGGTGGTTCACTTAATAAGAATGCAATATTTTGTTAGAGATTCTTTGTGATGTCGTAGATGTTGTCAACCCCTCTATTATTTTCATTTGATTACTATAGTATCTCGTTTTTATAAAGTTGTATGTTTGCTTGTTTAAAACATCTATTCTAATATTTATTGAAAATACTCAACCACTCGAGCTGGCCCACCAAGTCAAGGATTTCCCCTATATTGCCTAGGGTCATAATATTAAGATGTCCATTTGCAACCACCACCAAAATCGAGCTATATATAGGTTGAATTCAAAGCTAGAGATGGTAACACTCTGTTGATAACTTGATACACTATTTTCTACTTTTTAGCTTTTCTTTTAAAGATTCAATGAGGTTGTGGAACAATAAGTGCTATGTTCACGAGTGACATGTGGGTTAAATAGAAGCAATGGAGTTTTGATGTTGTTATCAATGTTGACAACTAAATGTTGGATGTCAAGTAATACTTCGATTTAAAATTCATTGTTTTTATAAAATTAATGATAAAACATTGTCGATAGGATAAGATAATTTTATAAATATCTGACAAATGACCACAATAGTAGGTCAATGGGACAAAGAGAAGTACAAACATTGCAAATAATATTGTGTAAGCAAAATAGAAACTCCTAACACTAATCTACAAAATAAAAAATCCAAGAATCTAGATACAAAGTAATACCCATGTTAAACATAAAATGTGGATGTCAAGTCACTTCAGAGCTAGAAGAAGAATGAGAAGAGGAAGAATAACTCAGTGAGTCATTGTTTGTAAAGAAAGGGTTGATATAATGTCTGATAATCTCATTTGGGGAGAGACTAGGACCTAGAGAGATAGTTTTGTATGATACTGGATGGTTGTGATAATTTTCACAACTCTCTAACATTTGACAATGTAGGGAAGAATCTCGTGATGGAGTTTTGGATACTTGAGATGATGGCAGGGTGAGAAACCAAACTATGTCGTGCACAAAGCTTTGATGGAAACTGGTTTGCTAGCTATGGATTTGGATTGTTAAAGTAAATCTCATATGGAAACTTTTCTATTGTTTCTTTTTCTTTTAATTAGTACAACTCTTTGTTCATTATTAGTTTGTTTTTTCTTGTTCCATCTTGTTCCTTTTTTATTTGAAGTGGTGGTCCATTTTACACTTTTCTATTGTAAATTTGTTTGTGAAAATATGTTGGTGGTTGGTTTTAAATCCTTATTCTACCAGCAAAGATATGGTAAAATATTGATCATCATTTCAATTAACATTATTGTTTTCCCTGATTTTGTTTGCAAACCATGTGTGTGCAGTTATGGATGTTTATTTAGCAGAAAAAATAAATTACTATCTTGGACGGAATTGGGAGAAGTTTGCTACACATGACTACTTTGACAAGCATGGAGTTTTTCTGTCAAATTCATGGTCTGGTCCTCTCCTAATCATTTCAACAATAATCTTGGCATGTTTTATGAAATGCATGGGCAGAACAAATCTTAAGAAATGCTAAATCAAGTGCTCTTTTTCCAAGCATCCATGTTTGAAGGTCATGACAAATATTGAATCATTTTGTTGTTTTGCAGACTAAAATATTAATTACATTATCTCAGCTCATTGTAAAGTGGAAAAGGGAAGAACTAAGACACCGGGCACATGAAAAAATGAATGATTGTTGAAGAATTTATGCAGAGTAACCTTGGGGAAAGACCTAACGACATTCTTTGGAGGTTATTTTTGGATTCTTCATTCTTCCAAAGTTTTGTCTTTGAGATGAGAATTTAACCATAACATGTCATTTCTTTGTTTCTGGCTGTTAAATGATGAGCTTGGAAAGCTTTGTTTTACTTATAGCATCATCTTCTTTGGAAGGTTTGCAGATAGATTAGTACTGTATGCACGTTCTTGTGCATGCTCGAGTGTGTAAGACTAGAAATTTTCTGTAAAAAATTGATGTTTTAATATGAAAACTTAAATCTAATAATGTAATTTTTGTTTTGATCAAGTTGTCTTCGAATTTAAGAGGGAAGCATTTCTAATTTTCCAGCATTAGAAGAGTGGGTCTATAAGTTTTGTTGACATACATCTTGCGAAGTAGTTGTCCAAAAAATTCATTGTAGTAAGTCTGATTTTATCGATTTTGTTTGGTATAATACTGCAATCAACATATTGAGAAAGATGGACATCAGTTTTCTAGTACAACTTTATATAACTCATACAGTTACTGAGCAGGACGGTTTCAAGACAATGGGTTGACAGCTTGTTTTTTACTAAAGTTTGATTTAAAAGAAAATTTGTTGTTTTAACTACTATATTATGATCTTCAGCTCATTAGAAGTACTCATCTTTGGAATTGAATGCTTGTATATATATTATAAGCTGAAATGCTTAAATTTGGATTTCCTTTGAGTGATGCACTAGGGAAACAGACAAGGAAAGGGTTAAGGCTAAGTTTAATGATTGTCACAATGTTTTATCTGTCATCTTGGGTGATATGCATTAGTATCAAGGCTGACAAGTAACATCCCACTCTTCCAATGATGTGGAGTTTTCTTGAAACTAGTCACTTTGTGCTGCTAGGAAAGTATATGAATAAAATCTCTTGCAAAAAAATGAAAATCCACTCAATGGAACCCAAGATAATCACTTTCTGCAATGTGTAGAGTTCACAACTGAACAAACATTTGCTATGACATCTGAGAAGAAAGTAAAATTGACGAATACCCAAGTTGGAGGGTTAGCCCTTCTGATATAAGGTATATCTTCTTCTTGTTTGTTAGAATACCAAAAAACATTTACAACCCACCCTTACTGAAAATATTTACCTGTGGCAACCTCTGAAAATATTTTTTTTAACTATACAGTGCCTCGTCGCATTTTCGATGACTTGTGGCCACGTTCGATAGGGTTGCTAAAGATCCGACAAAAGCAATCGTCGGGCCATCAACAAGCACTTATCACAGATTCGACGCCATACCGTCTATTTTCTGATGACCTATGGCCTCATCTGACGAGGTCGCCATAGCTCTGACAAGTGAGACCGTCACACAACTGACGAGCAAACGTCGAAAAATCGACAAACCATTCCTCTAATTCGATGGCATAATCCTGAATTTTTACAAAAGAACTGTCTGACATTCGAAAAGGAGAAGTCCTATTTTGGATGAGGATAAGTCAGATTTTGGACGACCAGTCACCGGACATTCGAAAACTTAGTGGTGAAAGTTTCAGCTTAGAATGTTGAAAAATCGACGGTCACTAGCTTGTCATCGAATATCCGACATTATGCCACCAACGACAAAAAAAATTAAGGTTGTCGAATAACCAACATGGTATTGTCGAATTTTAGACATGGAAGTCGTCAGATTTTGGGCTCAAATTCTATTGTGAGGGGTACAGACTACAGAGCTGTCAAGTATAGAAACATTGTGAAGAAAGGAAGGTCGACTGGTTCCTTCTTAACCAGTAGAGCATCCTCACATGATGTACTAAGCAGACTGTTCAGAATCTACCAGAGGGTGCAGAAGGGAGGGATTGATTACGAACCAAAAGAATGATTTGAAATCTTGTCTAAGTACACAAAAAACACGGTTCGTGGGTATGGATATAACCGAATGGAGAAGTCTCCGGGATTTGTTCACCTTTCGACCAATGCTGATAAAACCACATTATATATTTTCACAGTCGGAGATCACTTATATATATTTTCACAGTTGAAGATCACTTATGCTATAATGTTGATAAAGCCACGTCGTTTTAATCATGGACTGATTGTGGAGGAAAGAGAATTTCCTTATCCCGTTTTCCTAAACCATGTCCAGCTCAAAAGGAGACCATGTACAATAATCCCCCCAGTTTGGTTCTTCAAGAATCACCGAGGAGCTACTCACCATTCTGAAGGCTCATATATTCATAATCATTAAAACTATTCTCTAACTACTTTTCATCATTTCATATTAACATAAAATATTTAGGTCGTAGGTGTTTTTCTATAGAAGAAGAAGAATAAATTATTCTAACGTTCGCTAGGCTAAAAATAGCCTATGGGATAGATTGTCTTGCCTGATGATTTTGCATTTCCAACATTTTCTTGTTCAACTTGATGATGAACTCCCCAAATTTCACCATTGTCCCTTCATTGAATAAATTAACCCAAGAACTAGTTGTCAATATATTCACATAACTATCCCTGCTGTCCTTGAAGGCCTCGCACTCTAAAATGAGATGCTTTTCTATTTCCACTTTTTCGGAGGTGCAAAAAGTACACACTCTTTCTTCCCAAGCTTCATTTGGTCTTTTCCAGCATCCAATTTCACAATGCAATTGGTGGGAATTGGTTCTTAGTTGAGAAATAAGAATTTTGGCCCTCCATAATATATTAGCCCCTATATAATCTTTTTGATGATGGTTGTAGGTGGGATTAAACTCTTCAATATAGTACTTTTTCTTTCTCCCTATCCCTTTGCCCCAAATTTGCTTGTGTAAGTTGTCAATAACAAAGGCCTTTATCTCTTTACTGTTTGTAGGACAAGTGTTCAAGTAAATATCCCATATACTAAGCCATTTTTGTTTTTTCACATCCAAGTCTTCTTTCTTTTGCATAATATGGCATTCAAGACCACCTTACGTCATCTGTCGTCTTCCATTTGCTCAATCTTTTTTAGATATCTTATGAGTCACACCATAGCAATTGCTTCAATGGGGGTTGTCCCTGCTTCACTAAGCATGATATCATAGGGGACTGAGCTTTTAATTTTGAACTTGTTGATAATCAAGATTTTTTTAATCTTCTCAATTTTCTACCACCGTAAGTCAGAGGTACTACTGGCATACACTTCACACCCATAGAGAATAACCGGGATCACTAACAAGCCAAAAAGAGTTTGTGTAGTCTTCCAATCTCATAGCTCTGCTTCTTTGCATCTATTTTGAAAGGCATATAATGTTGTTGTATTTGTAACTTCGGAATGTATTCACTCGTATATCTTATGTATTGTACGCCAATGTTTATTCAGGGCAGTATCTGTAATGTATTTGAGTCATGTCATACCCCGATGTTCATATCGGGAGATTCAATAATGTAAGCAAGTCATGTAAAGTCATTGTGGGTAACCTTCCTTATTGATCAAGGGTTAAAGTCCCTGAAGTTGTGGGGCACTAGGGTTATTAGACTCTCCTAGAGAAGTCGGCCCTAGGTGAGTTAATGTAAGTTGGGTCATTAGTACCCCAGTTGTGGTTACTCGAGCCTACATAACTGAGTTAGGATTACTCGAGCCTACATAACAGAGTTAAAGGATAAGTGAATGAAAGAATATAAATAGAGAGTGAGACTCTCTATTTATCACACACACACTCACTCATTGGGGCGCATGAGTGAGAGAAGAAGTTGTTGGGACAAGACAAAGAGAGACTACTGCTGTCGGGAGATCATATTACTATTTTTGGGGTTTTGATTTTGGTGCTGATTCTATCTCAGAGGAAGTTGCGGCATTTTCTCCTTTATGGTTTCTTCGAGGAAAATATTTGTTTTCATTGTCTCTTGTGTTTTATTGCTGTCCATGTTATTCTCTCAGATAAGATCCTAAGATCATAATGCTAGCTTGAATGATAAAACTCTAACATGGTATCAAAGCTAACCTGAGAAGAAGACATTGTGCAGCTGCAGAAGCTAGGGCTTTGTACTTGTTGGGTCTCTCTCCACAATCCATCAACAAAAGTATTCTAAGATGACTCTCCATTGAAGGGCGCATCTTTCTGTTGAAGCGGAATTCGATTCCGAGCATTTTCAGTTTTTTGGTGCGGGAAATTAGGGCTTTTTACAGAAGAGGAATTTTTGAGTGAGCCTAGCATAGGATTTCTCTCCTCATCAAAATCAAATTTTAGAGACCTGGGTCGAGTTTTTTGGTTGGTTGAAACACCAGGAAAGTCAAACCCTAGTTTGACCTTAGGCAGGAAAAACCCTAAATACTAAAACTCATACGTTTTGGTACATTGGCTATATCTCGGGATTGTAGAAGTATCAAGGGCCGAACATTTCATAGGTCAAAGATAAAATATTTATGTACATTGTATCGAATTTTTAGCCTCATATTCACTATATTCTAGGAGATATGATTTTTCCAAGTTAGGGTTCCAGCCTCTTCCAGGATTCATCCCTAAACAAGACACCTGAGGATAATTGCTATATCTCGGGCTACCAAGGTCCAAATGAAATTCCTCAAGATGTTCCAGAAAAGGAATGGACCGTACTTTCTGTGGTAGAATTTTTAGACCCGGACAATGAAACAATGACACGTGGAATTATGTACAACTTCGCTATGTTGAACAGTCTTGAAACAGGTCACCTTGGGAAAATGATCATAAGTCCTAATTGGTGAAACCAATTCTGATGAAACCTATGTTTTTGGAACAAGGCTAGGAGAGGCTACCTCAGTACAAATTTTGAGACATATCAGAGTATTTATTTTGGAGATAACACAAAAACAGTATCAGGCATTTACGCAGAAGAAATTGGTAAACTAGGGCTTCCTGTTCCGAGAGCTTCCCTCCACTGTTTTCAGAAAATGAGTACATTGGACAGCTCACCTTGAAGAGGTCTATATTTCTATCCAGTCAGATTTGAAGGATTCTAATTTTTCAAAATTAGGTTTTCTCTGACAAACCCTAGATCGGCCAGCTCCGGAACCAGGATGGACACATCAAATCGGTAAGATCTAATCTTTTGCTATTTTCATTTGAGGTTCTCATTTCAAAGTGATATATCACATCGGATTGATGATAAGCTTGGTGAAGTTGACAACTTCCAAGCATGGCAGTATATGATTTTTGTGAAGAAAATGAATTGGACACCTACATAAGTAAAGAGGTTCCAGTTCCAGAGGGAGATGAGGCTAAAAGCCTTACACAAGAAGAACTTGGTCAAGGCCAAGAAGATCATCGTTGATTCAATCACGGATCATCTTATACCACAAGTGTCTCCCCTAAAGACACCAAAAGAGATGTTTTATTCCTTGATCAAGCTATTTGAAGGGAAGAACATAAATCAGAATATGGCTTTGAGAAAAACAGTTGAAGAATGTGAAGATCTAGAATGCAGAGACCATACAGTCATACTTTACGAGGGTGTCTTAAATCAAAGAACAACTTGAAGTGGTAGAAGAAGAAGTGGAGAATGCAAAAGTGGTGATAGCCACTTTTAATGGCCTCCCAAGATCATGGGATTCATTCATGCGAGGAATGTGTGCTAGAAGGAAGTGATTACTTTCAGCAGACTTTGGGAAGAAGAAGAAGCTCGACTCATAATAAGAGAAAAGAAGATGGGAGCAACTGAAGATCAAGCTCTCACCATCCAAAGAAGATCCCTCAAGCGATGAGGAATATGAAGAACTCAACTCTTGAAGAACCTCTTATCCACCTTAGCATTTGGATAAGAAACAATGCTATTATGAATGAAGAAAATGATGAAGCTGAAGGCTCAAGAAGGAGTCTACCCACGAAACAAATAAAGATAAGTATTCAATTGTCATTTCATGATATTGTTTTTTGTTATGCATTTGTTTATATTCAGTTGATGTATTATGCATGATAGAATGTTTGCATTAATGACAGTATACTACTAATATGAATCTAATGGGTAAGTAGCTCATGGTGCTATACAACTCTCCATTGCTACTTATGTATAATGAAACCTATTTGCTGACATATTGGATTAGTGCACAATTTCAATGTTGTCCTGGTAGAGATAGAAGGCATCTACAAAGTTTCCGTGAGATATAGATGAATTTTGTATTGGCTAAAATAGTTGCATAATCATATATCATGATGCAAAAGAATTTTTCATTATGAATATACCTTATGAAATGTTTCTAACCATACAACTAATGCATTTGACTTGTAGGAAAGATTGCGTAAAATCGCCTACAAGAAAAGAAAGATGAGACTTGTTCTGAAGAACAAGTGATGATAGTTCAAGATGAAGAATAATATGACGAATGTAGAGACATCATTGATGTAGAACCTTCCAGCTATGAAGAAGTAACCAAGAAGAAAGGGAAGACTAGTTCAAGAAGAATGATGTCTAGGATGCAGTTTCGATACCTGAAGGGAAGTTCATAGATGGAAACATCGTGGGATACAACGCAAGATTCGTAGCACGAGGCTTCTCACAAAAAGAAGACATAGAATACGAAGAGAAAATTGCAACCACTAGAACAGAAGTCACATGATAGGGAGAATCATGTGTGCAAATGAAAGAAGGCCTTATACGAGCTCAGAAGACACCCATGGGATAACACATACATAAGGAGCTTGAATATCACCTAGAGTGATTAAGATCTTAACCTTTGCTACAAGGTTGAAGATGAAAGCCTATAGAGGATGACAAGCTCACAGATGGGTGCGAGAAGAACTTTTGAAAAGGTTCAAGATAGAGGATGTTGGTATCTAGTGAGACTAGATGGATACATTGAATGTTAGTAGCAGAGGAAGCTACTTGTCACTCTGGTACATAATGTTTCAATGCATAGAGTACGAAAGACAGAGGGAGAATGATGCTTTGCTTCAGAGGGAGTGACTGCAGAAGATCCTAAGGTTCGACATGGTACAACAGGATGGACAGATTACTGATGACTCTAGGCTTTACTAAGAGTAAAGCGGATTCCAACCTTTACTTCAAGGTTGAAGGTAGAAGACCAGTGATGCTCCTGTTATATGTCGATGACTTGTTCCTGATAGAAAAGAGGAACTCATTAAATTTGTAAGAAGGAGACTTGCTGTTAAGTTCGAGATGAAGGACTTGGGTATGATGCACTACTTTCTAGGCATGGAGGTGTGGCAGAATGCAGATGGAATCTCCCTTGGAAAAGGGAAGTATGCAGTAGAGATCTTGAAGAGATTCGGGATGATGGACTACAAGGACATGACCACACGTATGGAATCGAACCTGAAGCTATTGAGTGTTGCTTCATCAGAGTTGGTTGATGCCATGATGTATCATCAGATGATTTGTTCCTTGATGTACCTGACGAATACAAGACCAGATATTTGCTTTGTTATGAACATATTGACCCAATTCCTAACAGATCTGAGACATGTTCACTTGATTGCTGCAAAGCATATTCTGAGGTACCTAAAGGGTACAGTTGATTATGGGCTCAAGTATAAGGCTAATCAAAAGATTAATCTAGAAGGTTATGTTGATGCAGAATGGGCAGGCAGTGCCATCGATAGAAAGAGTACCTCAGGGTGTTGCTTCAATATGGAATCAGGTGTGATCTCTTGGTTTAGCAGGAAATAGTCTTGCGTGGCACTGATTATAGTTGAAGCAGAGTATGTCGCATCTTGTTCAACTAGTTGTGATGCAGTATGGATGAGGAAGCTACTATCTGATTTATTTGATCTCCAGTTAGATGCTACTTGTATATATTGTGACAACCAGAGTTGTGTGAAGTTGTCGAAGAACCCGGTGTTCCATGACAAGTCGAAGCATATCGAGATCAAATATCACTATATTAGGGATATGGTGCAGAGAGGAGCAGTGAAGCTCTAGTATCTTGCGACGGACGAACAGATAGTTGATGTGTTGGCGAAGCCATTAGCCAGAGTGAAGTTTAAATACTTCAGGGAGAATCTTGGTGTTCTCCGGATCGAGGTTCCCTCCAAAGGGAAGTGATGAGTCCGTGAGCCATTCTGACATGGTGAAAGGATTGGTTCCTTCCATGGTCAGATGTAAGGGCTGAGTCGTTCTATCATGGTGAGAGGATTGGTTCCTTCCATGTCAGATATGAGTGCTGAGCCATTCTGAGGTGACTGTGGGATGTGTTCCCACATGATTATATATAAGTATTGAATGCCATTCTCTGAATGGAGGCACCTAGTCAGTTACCAGGAATACTCAGCCTAGAGCTGAGGGCCATTCTGATGTGACTATGGGATGCGTTCCCACATAATCATATGTAAGTGCAGAGCCATTCTGATGTGACTATGGGATGTGTTCCTACATGATCAGATGTAAGTGTAGAGCCATTCTGAGGAGATTGTGGGATGTGTTCCCACATGATCAGATATAAGTGTTGAGCCCTTCTAGCATAGATGCAGGATGTGTTCCCCACATGGCTGGATATAATTGTTGAGCCCTTCTAGCATGGATATGGGATGTGTTACCCACATGGCTGGACATAAGTGTTGAGCCCTTCTGATATGGTTCTTGGATGTGTTCCTATCATGGTCAGATATAAGTGTTGAGCCCTTCTGATATGGTTCTTGGATGTGTTCCTCCCATGGTTAGATATAAGTGTTGAGCCTTTCCAATATGGTTCTTAGATGTGTTCCTCCCATGGTCAAATGTGAGTGTTGAGCCTTTCCGGTATGGTTCTTGGATGTGTTCCTCCCATGATCAGATGTTAGTGCTGGGCCTTTCTACTAGAGATGTTAGCTCTAGTAAGTAATTGTTAAGTGAGGCCGACATGTTAGAGTGGGCTTCAAGTGAATGAAAGAATATAAATAGAGAGTGAGCCTCTCTATTTATCACACACACACTCACTCATTGGGGAGCATGAGTGAGAGGATAAGTTGTTAGGATCAGAGAGAGAGACTACTGCTGTCGGGAGATCATCTTTATGTTTTCGATTTTTACTTTTAGTGTTGATTCTATATCTGAGGAAGTTGCGGGGTTTTATCCTTTATGGTTTCCCCGAGGAAAAAATTTTGTGTCTCTTGTCTTTGGTGTTTTATTGTTGTGCATGTTATTCTCTCAGTTAAAGATCCTAAGGTCATAATGCTAGCTTGAATGATAAAAATCTAACATGGTATCAGAGCTAACCTGAGAAGAAGACATTGTGCAGCTGTAGAAGCTAGGGATTCTTACTTTTTGTGTCTCTCTCCACAATCCATCAGCAAAAGTATGCTAGGTTGAATCTCCATTGAAAGGCGCATCTTTCTGTTGAAGCGGAAATCAATTCGAAGCATTTTTAGTTTTGGTGCGGGAAATTAGGGCTTCTTACATAAGAGGAATTTTTGAGTGAGCCCAGCATAGGATTTATCTCCTCATAAAAATATAAGTTTAGAGACATGGGTCAATATTTTTGGTTGGGTATAACTCCAAGAAAGTCAAACCCTAGTTTGATCCCGAGCTGGAAAAACCCTAAATACTAAAGCTTATAAGTTTTGGTACATTCGCTATATCTTGGGATTAGAGAAGGATCAGGAGCTGAAACTTTCACAAGCCAAAGATACAATCCTTATTTACACTATGTCCAAAGTTCAGTCTCATATTTTCTATATTCTGGGAGATATGATTCCTCCACGTTAGGGTTCCAACCTCTTCCAGGATTCATCCCTAAAGAGGACACCTGGGGAGAATTGCTATATATTAGGATAAAAAGGTCCAAATGTAATTTCTGAAGGTGTTCTAGAAAGCACACGGAATTTAATTTATGTGGTCCAAGTTTTAGACCCAAAAGATGAAACAGTGACATGTGGCAGTCTGTACAACTTCGTTGTTTTGAACAATCCTATAACAGGTCACCTTGGGAAAATGATCATAAGTCCCAATTGGTGAAACCAATTCTAATGAAACCTATGGTGTTGGAATAGGGACATGCAAGGATACCTCCTTGCGAGGTTTTAGAAATAGAGGAGTAGTAATTTTAGAGATACCATAGGAACAGTAACAGGCATCTCTGCAGAATAAATTGGAAAACTAGGGCTTCCTGTTCCGGGAGCTTCCCTCCACTATTTTCAGAAAGGGAGTACATTGGACAACTCACCTTGAAGAGATATATCTATCTATCCAATTAGATATAAAATATTCCATGTGTAACACCCTGGTTTTGACCCCGTTGCATTAAATGTACATGATGTATATATTGTAATGAATCATGGTGTGGAGCTAAAGGCAAAAGCCCCACCATCGATTTAGTTGTGTTATGTTTTGGTGAACGAAATTGTCGCAGACGTTCTATCATGGTATACGGCCTATATTAAGTTTTTTCATCATGTAAATATGCATCTTTAATTAAATAACCCAACCAGCTATGTTCGCGGAAAATAAATTGAGAAGGGGCATGATTTTCCCAAGGATAAGGGGGGGGGGGATTGTTAAACCATGAAACAATGGGGAAAAATCCATGTGTCACCACCTTGTCTTATCCAACTACCACCATTAAAAATTTCTGCTATTAGTTGGGGCAGTTATGGCTAGGGAGTGGAGTGTGCCAGGACTGTCAGTCCTTGCCCACACGCACACTCCACCAGCAGGTTGACCCTCACGTTGGCAAGGAAAAACCACCACCGCCATCACTCCATGCAGACTCCCCACTCTCTTTGCTACACCATTTTCTCCATTATCGCTCATTCTCACGCAGGGAAAAAATGTCCTGTGTCTCACACAGAGGATTTTCTTTTTTCTGTTTGGTCTCAGGGAGGGGGAAGTCGTTTCAACTGTCATTCGCATTTTCCACAGAGAGGTATTTGGTGTGTTTCCATCCATATATTTGGGTTTGGTGTAAATTTCTCTCATGCACAGGTTGGGAGGATAATTTTCCTTCCCCATTGCGATCGGTGTAAGTCTTCCCGGTGGCTTCGTTGTCCAGGATGGACTTTTGTTTCCCCACATTGTGAACTGTGTTTGCTGATACATTTTGGGACTGCTGTAAGTTGCTTGGGAGTCATTTTGGCCACGATAGGGCCAAGAACGAATCAGGAGTCATTTTCCCTGTCTAAGCTGGGACTACTGGTTGATTGCATGCGTGTAATGGTTGGTCTTCGGACTGTGTTGGGAGCAGGGATGAGGGCTTGGTTTGCTTGATAAACCTGGTGTGTTTGGAAACCACACAGATAGAGCTAGAGGTCTGGATTTCTTCTCCACAACCCTTGAATAGCACTAGAAGGGAAGTCAGGGCCTAAGGGACTGTGTAGCAAAGAAGGGACTGATTCCTTATGTTGGGTGTGTCTGGGTGTCTTAGAAGTCAAGCTAGTTCTGGTTTAGGTGTTCCTAGCTCTGTAAAGGGCTCACCAGCTTAGCATTTAGCCTTTCCTAGCTCCTTGATGGCCTGATAAACCTGACCAGTTTGGCTTGGCTGTCTTGTTGATGGCCTGATAAACCCAACTGTGTTGGATTGGTTGTGTTTTGTGTATCCTTGGCTATGTGTAAGCCTGCTTGTTCCTTATTCCTTGGGGAATCATGCCAAGCTTGGGGGTGGCAGCATTGCTGAGAGATTTAGGAGCATGCTAGCCTATGGTTGGGTGGAACATTGTAGTGACGTAGCTGGTTGCGGGACGAGTTCTTTATGAGATAAGTGATCTTGACCATTTCGTCTCTGTATTTATATTACTGATTAATGAATATAATGAACATGTGGCATGCTTGATTGAATGTATGTTTGCTTCTGCTATGTATATGAAGGATTATGCATCTTAGTATGTTTTATTTTTTAAGCATTTTATTCCAGCATGTTATGTATGTTCATGTTCATGGGGCTAGTTTCCCAGAGGTTTATGTTTGGTGTTTAGTAGCATCCTTTTCACCGGTCAAAGGGTCGGGGACGTTACACCATGTTTTGAAAATTAGGGTTTCTCTAACAAACCCTAGATGGTCCAGCTCCGAAACCAGGACGGACACCTCAAATTGGTAAGATCTAATCCTTTGCTATTTTCATTTGAGGTTCTCATTTCAAAGTGATCTATCACATCAATTTAATGATAAGCTTGGTGAAGTTGACAACTTCTAAGCATGGAAGTATATGATCTCTCTGAAGAAACTGAATTGGACACCTACATGAGTAGAGAGGCTCCAGTTCCATAAGGAGATGAGGCTCAAAGCCTTACACAAGGAAAACTTGGTCAAGGCCAAGAAGATCATTGTTGATTCAATCATGGATCACCTTATACCACAAGTGTCTTCCCTAAAGACACCAGAGATGTTTGATTCCTTGACCAAGCTATTTAAAGGGAAGAACATAAATCAGAAAATGAGTTTGAGAAAACAGTTGAAGAATGTGAAGATCCAGAATGCAGAGACCATACAGTCATACTTTATGAGGGTCTCTCAAATCAAAGAACAACTTGTAGTAGTAGAAGAAGAAGTGGAGGATGCAGAAGTGGCAATAGCCACCTTGAATGGTATCCCAGGATCATGGGATTCATTCATGCAAGGAATGTGTGCCAGAAGGAAGTGATTACTTTCAGCAGACTCTAGGAAGAAGAAGAAACTAGACTCATAATAAGAGAATAGAAAATGGGAGCAACTGAAGATCAAGCTCTCACCATCCAAAGAAGATCCCTCAAGCAATGAGGAATATGAAGATCTCAACTCTTGAAGAACCTCTTATCCATCTTAGCATTTGGATAAGAAACGATGCTATTATGAATGAAGAAAATGATGAAGCTGAAGGCTCAAGAAGGAGTCTACCCACGAAACAAATAAAGATAAGTATTCAATTGTCATTTCATGATATTGTTTTGTTATGCATTTGTTTATATTTAGTTGATGTATTATGCATGATAGAATGTTTTTCATTAATGACAGTATACTACTAATATGCATGTGATGGGTAAGTAGCTCATCGTGCTATACAACTCTCCATTGCTACTTATCTAGAATGAAACCTCTTTGCTAACATATTGGATTAGTGCACAATCTCAATGTTGTCTTGGTAGAGATGGAAGGCATCTAGAAATGTTTCCGTGAGATATGGATGAATGTTGTATTGGCTAAAGTATTTGCATGATCATATATTTATGCATAAGAATTTGTCATTATGAATATACCTTATGAAATGTTTCTAATCATACAACTAATGCATTTGACTTGTAGGAAAGATCACGTACAATCACCTACAAGCAAAGAAGGATGAGACTTGTTCCAAAGAACAAGTGACGACAATTCAAAGATGAAGAATAATATGATGAATGCAGCGACATCATTGATGCAGAACCTTCCAGCCATGAAGAAGTAACCAAGAAGAAAGGGAAGACCAGTTCAAGAAGAATGATGTCTAGGATGCAGTATCGATACGTGATGGAAAGTTCGTAGTTCCATCATGCAGTAGATGGAAACATCATGGGATACAAGGCAAGATTCATAGCACGAGGATTCTTACGAAAAGAAGGCATAAACTACGAAGAGACATTTGCAGCCATTGGAAGTGAAGTCACATGACAGGCAGAATCATGTGTGCAAATGAAAGAAGGCCTTGTACGAGCTCAGAAGACACCCATGTGATAACACATACATGAGGAGCTTGATGAAGATCTGAACCTTTGCTACAAGGTTGATAAAGGATGACAACCTCATAGATGGGTGCGAGAAGAACGCTTTCAAAGATAGAGGATCTTGGTATCCAATGACCCTAGATGGATACATAGAATATTAGTACTAGAGGAAGCTACTTGTCACTCCATCACAGAATGCTTCAGTTCATAGAGTATGGAAGACAGAGGGAGTATGATGCTTCAGAGGGAGTGACTGCAAAAGATCTTGAGGTTCAACATGGTATGACAGGATGGATAGATTACTGATGACTCTAGGCTTTACTAAGAGTAAAGTGGATTCCAACATTTGCTTCAAGGTTGAAGGCGGAATACCAGTGATGCTCCTGTTATGTGTCGATGCACTACGTTCTAGGCATGGAGGTGTGGACAAGGGAAGTATGCAGTAGAGATCCTGAAGAGGTTCAGGATGACGGACTGTAAGGCCATGACCACACCTATGGCATCGAACCTGAAGCTATTGAGTGTTGCTTCATCAGAGTCGGTTGATAACATGATGTATCGTCAGATGATGTATTCTTAATGTACCTGACAAATACGAGACTAGATATTTTCTTTGCAGTGAACACATTGAGATATGTTCACCTGATGGTTGCAAAGCATGTAGTGAGGTACCTGAAGGGTACAGTTGAGTATGGGCTCAAGTATGATACGAATCAGAACACTAACCTAGAGGGTTGTGTGGATTCGTATTGGGCAGGAAGTGCCATTGATAGGAAGATCACTTCAAGGTGCTACTTCAATATGAGATCAGGTGTGATCTCTTGGTTTGATAGTATGGAGTCCTGCATGGTGTTGAGTACAGCCGAGGCAAAAGATGTTGCCACTTGCTATTTGGGAGGTAGTATGTTTCTTTTGAAAACTACTATTTGATTTGCTTGATCTGACTTGCATTTTTTATATGATGGAGAGAGGAGCAGTGAAGCTCCAGTTGTGATCTAGATCGAGATCTCTCGAAAGAGGGAGTTCTAGCATAGCTGGTGAGACAGGTTGTCTGAGCATAAATCCTGGCGAAGCTCATACGTTGCTCAGACGTAAACGGTCCTGTAGGTTGTCCTCGGATGTAATTGGTCCTGGCGAAGCTTGCAGGTTATCCTTGGATGTAATCAGCCCTGATGTGATTCTATGCTAGAAATGGCCCGAGTGAAGTTTGAGTACTTCAGGGAGAAGCTTGGTGTTCTCCAAATCGAGATTCCTTCCAAAGGGAAGTGATGATTTCGTGTGCCCTTCCAACATGGTGAGATGATTGGTTCCTTCCATGGTCAAATTTAAGTGTCGTGCCCTTCCAACATGGTGAGAGGATCGGTTCCTTCCATGGTCGGATATAAGAGCTGTGACATGGTGAAAGGATTGGTTCCTTCCACTGTCAGATGTATGTGATGATTCCACATCCAGCATGAAAAAGGGTTGGCTTTGTGAAGACACATCTAGTATGAAAAAGGACTATAGCTCTATGTGGATGCCACGTCTAGTATGAAAAAGGACTAGCTCTATGAAGGCTCGTCCACTATGAAAAAGGAATGGCTCTATGTGGATGCCACATCTAGTATGAAAAAGGACTAGCTATGTGATGACTCATCCAGTATGAAAAAGGGCTGGTTCTGTGTGGATGCCACATCTAGTATGAAAAAGGACTAGCTCTGTGAAGACTCATCCAGTATGAAAAAGGACTGGCTCTATGTGGATGCCACATCTAGTATGAAAAAGGAATAGCTCTGTGATGACTCATCCAATATGAAAAAGGATTGGCTCTGTAGATGTACATCTAGCATGAAAAAGGGCTAGCTCTATAGAAATTCCTGTGACGAGAAGAATCAAGAGATAGCACTCGTGATGATGACCCATAGATGATCCAGATTCACTGATGATGATCCAAATCCAGTGATGATGATCCAGCAGTGATGATCCAGATCGAGTGATGATCCAGATCCAGTGATGATGTCCCCGAGATGATCCAGATCCAGTGATGATCCAGATCCAGTGATGAAGGTGACTTGAAGATGAATATGATGAGATGGTCCAATTAATACAAAGAAGAAGACTTGTCCTGATAAATTGTGTTGAGAGAATACCTTCCTAGTTAAGAGGGAGTGTTGATGTAATTGTAACTTCAGAATGTATTCACTTGTATATCTTATGTATTATACCTCGATGTTTATCCCAGGATGTGTTTGTAATGTAATTGAGTCATGTCATGCCCCGATGTTCCGATCGGGGGTCTCTATAATGTGAACAAGTCATGTCAAGTCATTGTGGGTAACCCTCCTATTTGTCAAGGGTTAAAGTCCCCACAGTTGTGGGGCCCTAGGGTTATTAGAATATCCTAGAGAAGTCAACCCTGGGTGAGTCATTGTAAGTCGGGGCAATAGTCCCCACTGTTGTGTTAAGGATAACCCTCCTTGTTGGTCGGAGGAGGCAAAGTCCCCACAAGTTGTGGGGCACTAGGGTTATTAGACACTCCTAGAGATGTCGACTCTAGTAAGTAATTGTTAAGTGAGGCCGACATGTTGGAGTGGGCTTCAAGTGAATGAAAGAATATAAATAGAGAGTGAGCCTCTCTATTTATCACACACACACTCACTCACTGGGGCGCATGAGTGAGAGAAGAAGTTGCTGGGATCAGAGAGAGAGACTACTGCTGTCAGGAGATCATCTTTATGTTTTCAGGTTTTACTTTGGTGTTGATTCTATCTCTGAGGAAGTTGCGGGGTTTTCTCCTTTATGGTTTTCCCGAGGAAAATTCTTTCTATCTCTTGTCTCTTGTGTTTTATTGCTGTGCATGTTATTCTCTCAGTTAAAGATCCTAAGATCATAATGCTAGCTTGAATGATAAATGTTTTCTGATTGTAATATTATTATTTTGCAATAGAATTATTGTTTTAAAATTTTTGTAATTAAAATAAAATTTAGTTTCAAACATAAAATTAATAAAATTTATGAAATTTTTGTAATTAAAAAATAAAAATAGCTTGAATGATAAATGTTTTATGATTGTAATATTATTATTTTGCAATGGAATTGTTGTTTTAAAATTTTTGTAATTAAAAAATAAAAATAAAAAAAAGTTTAGTTTCAAACATAGAATTAATAAAATTTATGAAATTTTTGTAATTAAAAAATAAAAATAATTTTTTTTTTGTTTCAAACATAGAATTAAAAAAATTGTTTTAAATTTATAAAATTTTTGCAATTAAATAATTAAAAAAATAGTTTCAAACATATAATTAAAAAAAAAAAGATTATAAAATTTTATTTTTGTTTTTTTCCATATAATAAAGTTTTTTTTTTTTTGTTAATTTCCACACTTTTTTAACCCATAAATATTCATTATAATTTCCACACTTCTTAATAAAAATAATGCAAAAGTATCATTACTTTTTACAATATTGTGGTAAAAAGTGGTTGATTAACCAACATAGATCCAATCCTAAGCTCTATTAAGCCCCGAGAGGGATCAAATCTCTACGCTATCAGCTTTGGTGTGTCCTATATATAGCCATTGATTTGATTCAAACCGAAAGATTTTTGCTTAATTGGGTTATTGTTTACTTATTTATAAGATTCATAAGATTAGTCACCTGGCCAATGCCATGCAGGTGGGGCCCCCATCCAATGCCAAGTAAAAGTATCACCATCTGAGGAGATATTGATTCTCGGTTGGTCAGAAGGTTCTCTACGCAACAACCTTTTATGTAGTAAAACATCTCTTAGAATGGGGAAAAGGTGCAACAACTTTTAGGTATAAAAAAGTTTGTCCATCTTGCAAATTTGGAAACTTTTTGCCTACAGTTATTAACTTGAGAGCCTTCTTTAATTAAGAATTTCATGTCTCTAATTAGGATGTTTGTATTTTTTTGAAATATCATAAGATCAAAGGCTTAATTTTCAATCTTTAATTTTGTTGGGTTTATTGTCCATGATAACATGGTAATGCTATACACTTAAAGTGCCTTGGAAAGAGGTAAAAGGCATTGTAATGATATATTCCTAAAGCACTAAAATGCACTTGACACTCACATTATAATTAATGCATTAAGGTCATGAGGTTCACTGAATATGTCATCACACTATGGAAGTATGCATGGCTTCACGCTCCTTTCGTACGTGTAGTTCATATATAAATTAAAACATTATATAGTTGAATATAGTTCCGAGGATAATTATGAGACAAAAAAGACACCTTAAGATCTCTAGGTGATATTCTTAATAATGGTAGAAGATTGGACTAGTATGAGGGTTTCTTGGGTTGGGGTTAGACTCCCCAACCCAATATAGATGGGACTTAAGATAGGTATAAGTTGAATATTTAACTTGGCTTTGGTTCTATATATTTCCTCAAGATAGTTCTAAGGAGAAAAGGAATAGAGGTGAGGGTTAAGTAGTTATTAAGTGGTCTTTAAGTAATATCCCTAGATAAGGTAATTACAAGTTTGGGAAGAGTTTACTCCAATCATTGCATTTTCCATCATTTTTTTCTTTCCATTGAGCTTCTTTTCTAGTGTTTATTGCTTCTGTCTATGAGAAGATTGACCTTCATTGCTTTCAAAGTGTCATTTTCAATGCTTATGTATATTTATGGATTGGCAAGTGCTTGATAGAAGTGCTTAATCCATGACTCCTTATGTTGAAGAGCAAGGCCTAACAAAACATGAGAGATTTACATTAGCTTTAAGTTTCAGTCTTAGGAATGTAATCTACTTGACTCGACTCATAACCTACTCTAGATGTCCAAACTAAACTCAAGAACATACATCATTAATGATGTTACTTAAGCCTATCCTATCCTAGTAAAGGAGCTAATGGAAAAATGACTATATATGTCTAATTTATAGAACATATTTGAATGTTGTTATGAGGTTGAAAATGGTTTAATGAAGTGGTGAGAAGTCTCTGTTGATGCAAAGCATGTAAAAATATTTGTTGAAGTTAATAATACACATTGATATGAGATGTCACTAGGAGTACATGTACATGTGCATGGAAAGAACTCATAAATTAGCTGTAGAAGAGGACACATGTCGAGGAAGGTATCCTATTGTTGTTGTCAAAGTTCCTTCCACAAAAGTTCTTGACTTGTATTATGTCAACACCAACTCAAGAAGGCATAGTTGTGTCATTGTGGATGTCACTATGGGACCTACTTGAATATGGTATGCTGGTTTAAGATCATTTAGCTTTTAAGGTCAGTATATGATGATATCTCAAGTCAAATATTAAATACAATACAACGAATTTACAAAATAAATGTTGTTGGTTGTTTACTAATGTTGTTTCCTTTTTCTTTGGAATCTTTGAATACATGTCAACTTTCTTACCACTTTCATTTAAAAGGGAACAAACTACTCGTTAACCTCTTTGAGGAAACATAGTTTATGTAGTTTTATAGCTATGTAACATAGCTCTAAAACTCCCGACAATTCTAGGGCCCCATGAAATGGAATGTTGAGGAGCACATAACCTCTTTGAGGAAAAACAATAGATGAAGGCAAATCATTTGAGCTTGTAGAGAATTTGAGTGTCCAATAGAGCATCCAAAATAAGACGGCCCATCCAAGTACTCATATCTTTAAACCACTCCCCAAAACACTACATGTACATAATTGAGAGTCCATGATACAGGAAACAAGGTTACCTTAATCCCAAGCATAAACAAAGAGTCATCATGTTATTGGGTGGAAGATCATCATGGGGTTTTCCACTTCATGATATGTACTTTTTCTTCCCCTTTTTTTCTCTTTCTGTGTTTTATTGCACCTTTTGAGGCAATTGCTAATAATTAAATATCCATCAATAATTTACTTGTAGGTATAGTCTATGTACAAATGTTATCTCTATCATATCTAAGTTGGGAAAATAGAGCACTACCATTTCTTTCCCATACTTCAGTATAGCTAACCCATCAATAATTTAAGTGTGGGTATAGTCTATGTACAACTGGTATACCTATCATATATCCAATTTGAAAAATAGAGAGATTTTAAAAAGACTTCACATATTTTAAATTTTATGGAAAGATTTAAAAAATACATTTTATGAAATTTATTTATTTTTAAATTTAATATAAAATTATTTAACTATATAGATTTTTTTTTTCAAAATGTTTCTAAAGAAGGTTTTGATTTTATAATAAAGATTGAGAAAAAGAAAAAATACAATATACAGACATTATTTACTTTTAAATTTCTACATATGTAAATTTTGCCTTTTTATTAATTTTACCATTTCATTTCACGTTTAGAAATTTAAAAAAGTTAAATACAATAATACAATACAAGATTGAGAAAAAGAAAAAAATACAATATACAAACATTGTTTACTTTTAAATTTCTATATATGTAAATTTTGCCTTTTTATTAATTTTTTTTTACCATTTCATTTCACGTTTAGAAATTTAAAAAAGTTGAATAATGAAATAACTTATTTTATTTTTAATATATTTAAATCTTCGAAATTAAATTAAGAAATAAATGAATCTGAAAAAATATTTACGGGACAAAATTTTCAAAGATGCATTGAAAAAGGGAAAGACGTGGGGCCAACAAGGACATAGATCAGTGGCAAATGAAAGAAGTGGGGCCAACAAGGACATAGATTCAGTGGCAAATGTACGTAGTGGCCATTAAGTCAAAATGTACTTAAAAGAAGTGACGTCATTATTATCTGAAATATTTTGTTTTTTTTTCAAATGTGGTTCACCATTATTATCTGAAAATCTCAATACTTGATATTCAAATTGAATCAAGGTATGGTCAACTCATCATTCACAACATTTATTACAAAGGGCTCCACAAGAGCATCATGTCACTTACAAGAGTAAAACCTAGGTGGGGAGGGTAACATCCTCCCAACCACCCAAGCTCCATCCATTTGACATTATTATCTGAAATACTTATAAAAGAAATGAGAGCATTAAGTAGAAGACAGTCAATTTCTTTTTTAAACTTTGTCCAACATGTAAAGTAAACTGGGTGGGGGTCAATAAAGCATTTTGTACAACATTGAGGTAATGACAAGAAGCATCTTATCTTTTGAAAAAAGAGAAGCCAAAGTGGACAATGTTTGAAGTTGAAGTAAATGAGGGTTTTAATTTTTTATGTTTATTTTAATTTTCCTGGGCTTATTAATGAAGGTTTTAATTTTTTATGTTTATTATTTTATGTTTTAGGCAATTTTACGACCAATGCAGAGCAACCTGACAATATACAAAACACAACACAACACTTAAATATACAAAACACAACATATTATAGCAATACTTTTTTGAACGAGCAGCAATGAGGAAGGGTAATTACCAGCTATGCAAAGCAGTGCAGGAGCTGGCCCAGCACAATCCCCAAGGGTAACTAGTTATGATAAGGTAGGAATCACAGGTATTAATATTTTTGACAGGCTACCTAAATTAGTAAATGTCAAATAGAAATTTTAAATATTTTCTTAATTATCAATCTCACGTGTTCATCTTAAACTTAAGTGTCAAATACTAGCAAAAATGAAAAAAACTTTCTGTGGTCCGTCAAATTCCAGGCCTTAAACTCATCTTCCTACATGCGGAATGTTGGAGCTGTTATCTCCCCACTCCATCTTTTTCGGTCCACCCGAATCCACCCGTGACTGTACTATGTTTCCATGCAAATTACCATATTCGGTATCAATCTCCTCGCGAGTTGGAAGTGGAGAACCATTCCCATGCTCATGGAGAAGAGCCTCTTTTATCTCTGCAACTACCTCGCTTACGCTGGGCCTACAGGATGGTCTATCCTCCACACATCTTAGCGCTACTTTGGCAACTCCAATGACGGATTTCAGCTCGTACTCTCCACCCAATCTCTTGTCTATTATTTCTGATATCTCGCTTGGATTTTCATCATTTTCTACATAAGGTGTCACCTATCATTTCATAAAAGATCAATTTTACTGAACAGAGTTACACAACCTCAAATAATTGTACTGATTCAATGCTAAATGAATTGCCATCATGCTTAATTAATACTTACATTGACACTAAAAAGCCTTTATTTAAACACATACCATATGCAAAAACTTGACTCTCCAAACTCAAAGTGATCTAACTAATAGATAGATACTAAAGTCTAACTGACTAGAATAATTACAATTCAGTCCAAATGCAATTGTTGTTAGCTCCAGGGTGTTCCGAATTCTGTGAAGCAAAATAAGATGCAGTTGAAATTCATTTAATTTGTGGATGACACATGTTTTGAAAGTTTAACAGTAATCATTACCCATTGAATTAGGTTAAATTCCTCCTCAGGATTTGCATCTGTGGGTGCCCTGCCGCATATGATCTCAAACAACACCACCCCAAAACTATATACGTCACTCTTCTCCGTCAATCTGTGAGTGCGAAAATATCTGTAAAAACATCCCAACCAAATTGAAAATGGATTTATTGAATTCTTAATAAGTTATTGAATTCTTCATGACAAAGAAGAATGCAAGTTATGTGTGATATACTCAGGATCGATGTATCCTAGCGTTCCTTTAACCATAGTTGTCACATGTGAGGCCTCCCCATCAATTGTGCTCTTTGAGAGACCGAAATCGGCCAGTTTTCCATTCATGTTGATGTCTAAAAGAATGTTGGCAGTCTTAACATCCCTGTGAATTATCTTTGAGGTGCAACCCACGTGCAGGTATTCCAGGCCTTCAGGTGGATGGGATCAGTAAAATAAAAAAATCTTTTAAATCACAAATAAAAAATATGTACTTAATAAAAACTGACCTTGAGCTGCATCTAATGCAATTTTTAGCCTTGTTATCCAATTCAGCTCGCAATGTCCGGTACCTAGAAAATTGATTTAATTACAACTCAAAACTGAAACCTATAATTAATATTAATATGCACACTAATATTAATATGCAGCAAAAGCCAACTGTTTACCATGAAGGCGGTCCCTTAAGGACCCTCCAGCCATGTATTCATAGACAAGCATAAGTCCTCTGGACTCATTACAGTACCCCAATAATGATAACAAGTTTTTATGGTGGACTCTACAAAGAAGATCGACCTGTTCATCATGTGAACCCACTTAAGTTTTACTAAACGATTGTCAATATAATTATGACTACAGTCACAGAGGTGCAGAATTTGAATAATTTACCTCATTTTGGAACTGGTGAACTCCTTGTTGCGAGAAGAATGTGAGTACTTTCACTGCTATCTCTGTTCCTTCCTGCAGTTCACCAAAGAACACCGATCCAAAGCCTCCTTGCCCAATCTTTCGACTAAAGTTATTTGTGGCTTCCATCATCTCTTCCAGAGTAAAGGCACGGGATAATACAGGGTTTGGCACCGGAATAGTCGAGTAGTCTGCATGCGATTCGGATAAATTTATAAAATATATTGAAAGTACACTACAGTTACATATAACAGACTCCACAATATCTTTGCGAGTTCCTAAAATTTAAGCTGTTTCTTACCTTCATTGAGACGCTGTTTTGTCTTGCATTTCTTCCAGTGTACAGCCATACCCACCACCAAACATAATGCTATTATTAAACCTCCGCTTATGGTTGTCCCTAGAACGACACTCACTGTACTTTTCCCCTTGTGCATAGGTATGTAGAGGTAGCGGTTTCCAGAGTAGCTGGAACACATCAAATCCAAATAAAGAGATTTTCAACTGTATGAATTTCCACGCTTTTAATGCTTTGGGTATTAATATTGTTTAGAGTACTTTTGGTTATCTAGAGGATCCATCTTTCATTATTTAATTTCATATGAGGGTCCATCTTTTATTATTTAATTTCATGTTATATATGTGTGATATAAAAAAGTTAGACAAGAAATTATATTACTTGAATTTGAAAGAAGCGCTCTTTTGAAGAAGTTGTGCAGGGATCACGCCGCTGAAACTGTTGTTCTCTATGAATCTGTGATATGATTGTAAAAATGATGGTTACACGATCTTTGTCATCAAAATCAATTATTTATTTCGAAAATCATGTGGCAAAAGAAGCAGGATAGAGAGACATACAACTCTTTAAGGTTTTGAAGTTGAGATAACCAGTCTGGAAGACTCCCATTCAGGTGGTTGTTTTGTAAATGTCTGCACAAGAGGTGAACGAAAAGGCTGTATCAATCACAAACGATTTGGCTTAAAAATTGAAGCCTGACAATGTGAGGGTTTATCTTTAGGATAAAGTATGTACAATCTCTCCAACATGATTAGGCTAGAAAAATTTGGCAACGGTCCAATCAGATGATTGTTGTCAAGTGACCTGCAAATTTCAATTTAAATGAATGAATGTCAACCACCACAAGTAGTAATTTTAACACAGTATTATTAACTAGTACAGCAATATATATATCTTCATGAGAAATTACCTAAATTTTTAGTTTCTTAACCCCTAGATCATAATACAAAAGATTAATTGTTCCAATTCCTACCAATTCAGGATCTTATATCTATCCTATCCCTAGATCATAATACAAAAGATTAATTGTTCCAATTCCTACCAATTCAGGATCTTATATCTATTCTATATGTATGAAAGAACATAGATAAGTAAAGTGGTTACAGCCACAAGTAAAGTCGTTAGATCCATTTTGAGTGAATCTTATTTAAATCTTCATCAATCAAGGTGTATTTAAGAATAACTAGCATAGATCCATTTTAAACCAGGATCTATCAAGCAACCAGAGAGATTTAATATTTTTCTTATGTCAGCTAAAATAACTTAACTAACCTGACAGGATCTTCCCCATACTGAATTGAAAAGCATCTGACTTCTTTGAATACAGCAAAATACAATAATACAATAACCAATCTGACTGTACACTTTTGCCCATATGTATACACTTTTATCTCTTTATGAAAATGAGAATGTATTATATAACTTTTTACTTTTGGAACATAAATAAATGGGAATATAATGATAAAAATAGAATCAATCTTACAAGTTAACTAATGCAGTTAACTGTCCAATATGATCAGGGACCAGTCCTGTGAGCTTCCTTCCAGACAAATTTCTGGTAATAAGAAGATTGTGAGATCTCTCAGTGTTATATCAGTAATAATCTCTAAACACATATCAAAAGACTTAAACTTACATTTCTGAAACTCTTATGCCTGAAGATCTGTTATAATCACAACCAATTCCATCCCACGGCAGCTTATAGCAAGGATCGGAAATCCAATATTTCATGTCAAACCCGGTTTTTATAACTTCCAGAGCTTGCACTTCAGTTTAAGAGCAGCCTGGTTAGACATTGAATTATAATATGAGCAATTTCAGAATGAGAAATATAGTGAATGGGTACTTACTATCTTGTGAATAGGTTGCCTGGTCCGTGTCATATAGCAAGTAATGCTCATAAGCGTTGATTATAGGAGGCCTGGTCGAGTTAGCGGCCTTCACTAGCCCAAGTGTGAACTCTTTTGTTTCATTTAATAGGATGATGAGCTCTACTACAGATTGATTCGGTACCGTAGTAATGGTGTCTGATCGTTTTGTTCCATTGACGGTGACGTAAAAAGATCTTGATTCAGATATATTGAGCATCTCGATTTCTGCAAAGTATAACATTAGTAATGATTTGGAGCTGGAGAGTGTTCTTATAGTCATTTCAAGGTTGTGAGCATCGTTCGCAACCCACGCCGTTTGCATTACAGCACTTGGAGGAAAGTTTCTAGCATTGTTTGTGGAAATGGGATGTTCAGAAGATACTGTCCATATAGGACTACTGACAAATAACTCTTCAAGGTATTCAAGTCTATCATTAGGTGAATTTGATGTCCAGATGCGATCGAAGTTGTCTGCAGGATACCTGCTTAATTTAACAAAAATAACTTATTACAATGAATGTATACACCTTAAACGATTCGATTTCCACATATAAAGTTCGAAATGTTTACCTAATGGTAGAACTTCCACCCACATCAAGCCTCAATACCTTTTGCAACTCAGTTCCTGGCTTAGCTTGTTGATACATACCATCTCGGAGGGTCCTCAACTCAATAGCGTTGATAAAGGGATCATCATTATCAGAGGTTCTTATCAAGCAAATATACAACACTGTGCCGGAACTAACCAAGATGTCATCAAATAAAGATGGAGATTCATTAGAAATTGTTACGCTACCTGACGTCAACAAACCCTGTGTTTCAAAAGATATACTGAAGCTCGGGCGGTTTTGAAATCCATCGTAATTACCAATGACAAACCATAGTCTTAAGAGGTGAGGCACATTGGGGGCGACAGGCAACTGATAGCATGACTTGTTGAGAGGTTTTGGAAAAAACCTCAGACTATGCAAGTAACTACCTGAGGCTCCATCAGTCTCGTTCCATATCTCTGCTTTCTGGCCGACATCTATGTAATTATCATCAGTGACCCATGTTATATTATTTTCGTCCGTGTGATTAGTTTTCCCTCCGCACTGGATACTGAGAAATCCTGCTGCCCAAAAATTCAATTAATCAATGAAAAGAATATATTGTGGACGAGATAATAATATGAACACTAAATGCTCAAAATGTTGAGTCCGGATTTGTGTGACAAAATCTTTTATTACCTGGTTGAGCAGTGATATCCACGCACAATAAACACCAGATGAGCACCTTGATGGCCATCGAAACAGTCCATTCGCTGCCATAAACCATATTTTCCAATGTAGAATGCAAAGAGCAACGAGACATTCTACAGATGCTTGCTTCCAAACAGCACACTCGTTCTACTGATCTTCTTGGATTTGATATTACAGATAAAAGCCTAGTGCGATTGAAGACTTTGATATAGACAAGCATTCAGGGCGAACAATAACGAAGTAGTATAAGCGTTAACCAAAACGCCCCCAACCCGCCGAATACTGTAGACAATTTTTTTTTTCAAATCACACTTTCCAGTGGTCAAATCTTAATTTAGATTATCTGGGTAGTTCTAATTTAATTTAGCATAGATAGGCCATTACAACTGCTAAAATAACAAAAAAATAAAAATAAAATAACAATTTTAAGAATTTATTTGGCCTGTTTTTATAAAAAAATTGGCAAGAAAATAAGGCATTTTAGTTATAAGCATCTTTTTAGTTAAATCTCAAACAGCTTAAGTTCGAACGAGATACAGCATTCAGTGGGTAACTAGGTGGTGTTGGAAAAATGTCACCGGTGTTGTTGGAAAAATGTTTAATCATGAACAGTGAGCAGTCAGCTTCAGCCGCTCAGTCAGTCAGTATATGTACATCTTATTAATGTCTCAAGATGGTTTGGTATGGTTACTGTCTGAAATTAAAAGTATTCTCCAGAAGACGTCCTTCATTCCAAGAGATGTTAGCTGTGAGGCAATTTGTATTAGGCGTGGAAAATTGTTATAAGTTTTTTTAAGCTCGCTGTGGAAGAAAAAGGCATAGCATTTTTTATCAAACAGGGGATGTGTAAGTATGCAGCTGTAGCTGTTGATTTGGAGGAATCAATATAATTACTATATCTTTGAAGCTGTTTATAGTTGTATTGATCTGTAGATCCATCATCCTGCGACCGTTGTTTTATTTTACATTAAAAAAAAACAGTAAATACATTAAGTGGAGCAAATAGAGCAGCCGTTGTTTTATTTTACATATAAAAAAAAACAGTAAATACATTAAGGGGAACAAATAGAGCAGCTGTAGCTGCCATATCCCACGGGTATACGGTATGCATTATTGAGGATGGCAAATTTATGTTAAATTTTTTTGAAATTCTTGAAAAAATAAAAAATAAAAAATCATTCACTATAACAATAATTTAAAAAATGATAATAATTAAGAGTGAGAATCAATCGTGTATACCTTGACCACTCATTACTCCTTACTCCTTAGAATGGATGGTTCCACAGTAAGGTACCGAAACTCTTAGAGAGAAACAAAATTCTAATAACCCACAATAAGTTCTAATTAGATAATAATCAAGCCAAATATAAATTTATTTTATTAGGCAGAATTTCCTTCATGTTAGTGGTAACAACCATATTAATTACATCTTATATTTTGGGGAATAGGACTCATATGAGACATGATAATTGTATTGCTGAGATTTGTTTTATAGTGGTCCTAATACTTGTAGTATTGTTAAAGGAAATGAATAGATTATATTTACCTCGAAGGTGTATATATTTTAGGATTTTGGGGTGGACTACCATCTATGCTTTTTTATCTACCAACGAGAATGAGAAAAGTGTACTGTCAAGATTGATTCTATGGGCGTCTCTAAGATTATGAGAATGAGACAAGTGTAATGTCCACATTGATTCTATGGTGTCATCCAAAATTAATAATTAATAATTTCAAAAAAATAAAAAAAATAACTTAAGGGCGCCCACAATAATATGCTACCCAAATATGATGCAATGGGAGCACGCGAGTGGAACAAAACAAGAACGTGCACGCACCCTTGTATGTGCACACATGCTCCTGCTTCGGCAGTAGCGAACCTCCAAGTCAAATTGCCAGAATGGACAACAGAAGTGTGCACGCGCCCCTAATGAGGTGCTCACATATAAGTGTGTGCACACGTATGCGGACGTGCGTGCGTCCCTATGTTTAAAAAAAACAAAACAAAACAGTGAACAATTTGTTTTGCTCACAAGCCACCCACGAGCGCACAAGGAGGTGAAAAGATCCCCAAGGAGGCGAAAACGACCCCCAAGGAGCCCAACAGAAGTGTCCAACCAGGCTTGTTATCTCCTAAATAAATTAATTTTCAATAAGTCAAACTCGGACAATTTATTTTTCGTAAGTAGTGAATATTTCAGGGTATATTATGAAAGATTTTTGGGTGATTAACAAAATTGGAATGCTTGGTGTTCTGTTTTTCAAGAAAATTTGAAAGTTTAGCTTTCGGTGGATTAGGCGAAATTTTCAACAGTTCATTAGCCACCGAAAAGCCCAGCTTTTGGCAGCTAACGATTTGGGCTCAAGACTGCGTTAACCACTGAAAGCCTGTTGACGTCGTTTTTATAAAAAATTTGGAAAAGGGGCTTTCGGTGGCTTAGGCGAACTTGCGAACAGTTCATTAGCCACCGAAAAGCCCAGGTTTCGGTAGCTTAGCAATTGGTCCAAGAAGACATTAAACCACCCAAAGCTCATTAATTACGTTTTTATATAAATTTTGGAAAGGAAGCTTTCGGTGGCTTGGGTGAACGTGCAAACGGTTCATTAGCCAACGAAAAGCTCAGTTTTCGGCAGCTTACAAATTAGGCACAAGATTCTCTTAACCCCCGAAAAGGCCAAAAGAGGAAAAATGGTTAACTTATCCATAGAAATCAAATGATGTCAGCATGAGGCACGTCATGATCTAGCACTTCACCGCCGAAAAGACTCGGGGACTGCAGAAAATCATTAGTTGGTAAATAAAGGGTCGTTATTGAACCGAATTGACTGATAGAGACCAAAACCCTAAGCCTACCCTCCATCTGTCCCACGACTGCAGTTGAACCTCCAAGAAACATCAGTTTCCAGTTAAAAATGATCGTTGAGCTGACTATCTCGTGGTTATCACTAGAGTCTACCATCATTGTACTCAAGCACCAATCGACTGATTAATCCCTCAAAATCAGCACCATATCCTTAGAACACTCCACATTTCTTTACATGCATCCTTACTGCTCAAGGCCATCCCTGAAACCAGTGTGCTAATCTCCTTCACAGAATTCGAATTTTGATTTTTGCAGGTACTAAGAAGCACAACACAGAGATGAAGAAAGGAGGAGGACCTGTCCTCAAACAGGAACTAGGTGACATCAACTATCTTGAGTCACATCCAGAAGTTTGCCAGTTCTTCAAAGATGTAGGCTGTTACAGGTTATGTGAGAAAATCCAGGGTTCACACCAGCAAGTTGCAGAAGCATTTGCTCTTTCTTTTGATGGCTCCAAGGCGTTGATAGGCAAAGAAGAGTTCCAAGTTGATGAAACCCTAACTGCAGAAGTAGCAGAACTCCCAAGAGCTGGGGAGAAATGGTTCAAAACCACCATTGCTAAGAATGTGGAATTTAGGTCATATTTAAAACTTGAACCCAAAGATGTAGTATGGAAGAAAAGCATTCCATCCACCTGGCTAGAGGAGAGGTGGCAGCAATTATTGAAGGCAATCCTGGTTTATATAACCTATGAAGGCAGGTATAACAGGGTGATGATATATCACTTTAAATTGATGAATCATTTTATAGGCAGAAGCCCTTTAAACCTACCTTTCTACCTCCACAAGAGCTTAACCAAGATGGTCCATCAGGTCAAGGCCCAGCCCACTAAAATCGCAGGAAGTTGATCTCACCATGGCTTGATACAACTCATTGTTCAAGAACTGCTGCAAAGGAAGAACACAGCATGGGCATATTTTTTATTATGGAATGAGTTTGAAACAGGCTTACAACCAGAAGACAAAGGAAAGTCCCCTTCAAAGAAATCCACCACCCTCAGGAGTGGAAAGAGGAAGAGAAGGGCTATCTCACCAGTGACAGTGGATCAGCCTTCTCCAACTTCTAAAACCAACCAAGCTAAAAGAAATCTAGACTTCAGTGGGAAGGAGAAGGAGGCCCCAACACAAAATGGAAATATACTAAACTTACCCTACTCAGATTCAGAAGAAGAAAGGGAGCAGGAAGTTGACCTAACCAAGCAGGTTGCAACAGAACCTGAGGAGTTTCCATCTCCCACACCAAGAGAAGACCATGGTGAACCAGTGGAAGAGCCTTCCTGTAGCAAACCTAGGTCACACAGAGTCAACCAGCTGTTAAGGAAAGTATATGAACTAAAGATCTTGGAAAGAGAGATAAAATGAACTAATGCAGTATTAACCAAGAAAAACACTCAATGGAATAATTCCCTGCTAGAAATGAAATGTATGTATTTCCTGCTCCAAAAAAGGAATATGAGGTTTATGAAGGACAACACCATGCTTTACAGGATGATCAGACTTTTGAGGTTGCAGATGAAGAATTCCAAGTCAAACCCTAGCTCTCAAGCTCACTTTGCACTAAAAACCCTAGCAGAGGCAGCACCAAGTTTTCAAGATCCTGAGGCAGCTCATGATGTTGCTGCTCTGTCAAACCCTATCATTAGAGGAATTTTGGGGTCTAAAATGGGCCTCCTAAGGAAAATAATAAAATAATAGTTAAAATAATAAAATAATACTTAAAATAATAAAATAATATTGATTAATTTTGGAGGAAGAAAGAAAAAAACTACTTTTTGTGTTCGTATTTTCGACATATCTCCCTTTGTTTTTACTCAAATTTTGATCGGGAGAGCTTGTTGGATGTGGAATTTGATTCTGCATCCAACGAGTACCCACATTGCATACTTTTGATGGACCCCGCTACCCCAAAAACAAGAAATACCTGAAAAAATGTGATGATGACATCATCATCACGTTTTTTCAGGTATTTCTTGTTTTTTGGGTAGAGGGGTCCATCAAAAGTATGCATTGTGGGTACTCGTTGAATGTGGAATCAAATTCCGCATCCAACGAGCTCTCCCGATCGAAATTTGAGTAAAAACACAATGAGATATGTCGAAAATACGAACAAAAAAAGTAGTTTTTTTTAATGACAAATATGTCAATTCAACCATTATGGTTGACTTATTTTATTGAAATTCTATTGGTTCTTGAATTCCAACTCACAAAAACTTATTTTGGCACGTTTTCTTATAAGGCCCATTTTAGATCCCAAATTTCCTCTAATGGCAAATTGAAGAAATACCAAAAGGACAGAAGTAAAAGCTGTAAAAGGTTGATTTAAAGGCTAATAAAATTTTGCAAAAAACAGAGCTTTCGGTGGCTTAGGCGAATGCAGCAGCTATTCATTAGCCACCGAAAGCAGAGCTTTCGGCAGCTAAGACACCCAGGATTCTGCTTCCTTAACCACCGAAAGCGCAAAAGGGTGCAGAATGATATGTTTACATGCAGAACCAGTTTTGATGGGTACAAACACCTCACAGGTGAATTATTAAGCTCAAAATAGATGAAAAGAACCAATGGAGGAGGTCTGTTCTAGTTTTGCAAGTGCGATCAAGGAGGAATGGGTCACAAACCCTACCTGTTTGTACAAACCATGGCTTATATATCAAATAATAGATTATAGCTCTACTTCAGTAATCACTACAGTTATCAAAGAATTCAATAAGTGAACAAAGTGTTAGAGTTAGATAGACTAGCACTTAAATTAGGGTTTTTGACCTAAAATTTTGCAAAATAGTTATGTTATCTATTTTAGTAAATCAGATCCAACTTTTCAGGATCTGAAGATTTTTGTAAAGGCTATAAAGCCTAAGACTTATTTTGAAGCAATCGTTTGACTTCGGAGACTTTTAGACCCTTATTGTTATCAAGCTTCTCATGGTATTCGTCATTTAATTTAAGCTCTTTTGCCGTTATATGTTCAGCTTCCATATCTTTTATGTTCTGTACTTGTGCTTGAATGTCTGATTCAGGTTTATTCTTTTTATCTAATGCCAAATAGCTGTCATCCTATCTATGTGTTGATGAGTTGAATTGCAAGTATTCTTCCTTGTTATGATTAGCCATTCATATGTGATTGTTTTATGTATGAATCTGCCAGCATAGTAAGTTCTCCATTTATTCACCTTATTATCAACCCTCTGAACATTGGTGGTTAGAAGCCTTATCTTTTGATTGAGTTTTATGCATGTCATGGGAAAGTGAGGTCTTGTAGGTCATCTGACTTTATCCATTTAGAAAAACCACTAAAAACATTTAAGTTACCAAGCATCCTCGAGCTACAACCTAGAGGAGTTTCCTGGAGTGATAACAAATTGGCGCCGTTGTCGGGGAAAGAAGATTGAAGCTCAGCTTCCCTGGGAGATGACATAAATCCTACTTTGATGATAGACAAAGTCTGGACACTATTCTAGTTGTAATCATCTATCTGGCAACTCCATTAGAATAAGGCGACTTCAAGAAGACCAAGTACCAAAGAAAACCCTCAAGGGCCACTAGCAACACCTGTTTCATATCTAAAAGAGATTCTAAGAAGAGCTAGGGCTTCACTAAGACAGAACTCCAGAGCTGCAAGGGAAGCTACATTAGGTATTTCAAGAGGTATTTCTATTGTTATATCAAATAGACCTCCATTTCAATCTCCTTCTACCGAAACATATAATTCTCAGGAATTTATAATTGAATCAGAAATTTTTAGGGTTGAGGAATATTCAAGCACCGCTCCTTGTGTAGATCCAATCCCTAGCGACTCCACTTATATAAATTCACCCTGAATACTCTCTTAGCTACCACCTACACTAGCAGTATCTCCTTCTGCCATTTCCATACCCACTTCCAATATGGCTGCCCCTCTTACCAAAATGGAAAGGATCCTTGTTTACAGATACACCCCTCTGAATTTTCCTAACCCCCTCTCTGCTATGCCTACTGGAGATTATCTCAAATACATGCCTAAGTTTACTAGGGAGGGAGATTTCACAGCTGAAGAACACCTAGAGGCCTTCTACAATTAAGCTGAGAATATAAACATTGAACAAGAGGATGTGTGGACTGGGGTTTTTGTGCAAAGTCTAGATGGTTAGGTTAGGAAATGGTTCAAAGAGTTGCTTGATGGATCAATAGCAGGCATTGAATCCCTAGATGACGTGTTTTTGAAGCATTGGGGAGAGAGAAGAGACCACCTTTACTGTATTACTGAGTTTAGCAATCTGAAGAGAGAGAATGGTGATTCTGTTTCTAACTTCACTAAAAGATTTAATAAGATGTTCAGCAAGATCCCTGCTAAAATCAAACCAACTGACACTTTAGCCAAAATCACCTATGCTAATGCCTTTGACCCAAAATTTTGTCTTCTTCTTAGAGAGAGAAGATCAGCTTCTCTGTCATTCATGCAAGATGTTTCCCTTGTAGTGGAATCCAATATCGTTGCATCTCAGAAGGTTAAAGAAAAAATTGACAAGAAGAAGCAACCCTCAGATCCTCTAGGGGCTTCTTCATCAGAGAACAAAATGGAGAAAATGGCCAAAATGTTGGACAGTCTGACAGTTGAAATGTCTAGACTAAAAGACCAGGGGAAAATACCTGTGAGGGGGAAACGACCAAATGATTTTGCTAACAGAAACCCTAATTTTGTCCCTTATAGAAGAAACAACCAACCAACTCACATCCTTCAAAGGGATAGGAATCAAGTTGAGGATCAAAGAATCAAAGCTCCTTTTTAGAATATTGTGCTAGCATAAGAACCAGAGTTCACTCAAGAAGAAGGAGAGACAGAAGACAATATCAACTGTATGGAGGATGAGGTAGATCTCTCTTTCCTGACACAAGCAGACTATGAGGAAGCCCTCATGAATGAAAAGATCATGAAAGAATCTCTGTATCAGGCAGATGATCAAGAAGGTTATAATTTGAGATCTAGAATTGTTGCTCCTAAAAAGAAGACTCCTGCCCCTACAAAGCAGCCTGCTCCTCAGGCTAGGAAGATTGTTGCTCCTGCAAAGAAGATGACTGTTCCTCCAAAACAACAGCAAAGGCCCCTCCAAAACAACAGCAAAGGCCAATACAACCATCATCTCATGATCCTATTCAGCTTAAAGCCACACCACAAGAGGTAAGAACTTCTGACAAATTGTCCTACGCTTTCAATCTTGAGTCAAAAATTCAGAAGTTAAAAATCCCTTTTCCCTTGATATAACTAATGAAGAATGAGGCCTTCAAGGCATCCATACTGAAATATCTTTAGCCAAGGACTCCCCTAGATGTTTACTTTGTGAACTTGCAATATGATAAGCCCACAGTAATCCTAGGCCCTATGATTGAAGAGATGGATGAGTCTTGCCCGCCTTTCTACATATCTCTGAACATCCATGATAAAATCCTCCACAACTGTTTTCTGGACTCGGGAGCTTCCCATAACCTAATGCCAAAAGCAGTGATGGATGAGCTTGGCCTCAGCATTACAAAACCCTACCATGATTTGTTCTCATTTGACTCTAGGAAGGTCAAATTCCTGGGCCTCATCAAAGACCTTGTCATAAACCTCTCCCAGCTTCCTTCAAAAAGTATAGTCATGGACATAGTGGTGGCTGATATCCCACCTAAGTTCGGCCTCCTTTTTTCTCGCTTATGGAGTAAAAGGATAGGTGGTACCCTCCAGATGGACCTTACATATGCTACAATTCCAATGTTTGGAGGGGAGACCAAGAGACTCTATGGGGAGAACCACTTCACCTACATCATCAACAATGCCAATAACTCTATAAACCATCCAATATATGCAGTAGACACAGACTTTGGGGCATGCATCCTGCAGATAGATGACTCCCAGCCAACATCCATGCATCTTACAAAACCTACCTATCAGCCACCTAAGGAGGTAACCACCTCTATCTGGAGCATGCTTTTTGATGGGGCCAGTAGCCAAGTCTCAGCAGGTGCAGGAATAGTCCCGATTTGTCCTTCAAAGGAGACTATACATTTGTCTTATAAGCTGGATTTCAAGACTACTAACAACATAGCAGAATATGGGGCATTGCTGCTAGGAGTGAAGGCTGCTAAAGAAATGGAAATCATGTGCATAAAGATATTTGGAGATGCAGATCTCATCATACAGCGGGTGAACAATACTTTTCAAGCAAAGAATGCCGGATTGAAGGCATACAGAGATGAGGTATGGAAACTCAGGGACTCCTTCATGTTTTTTGAACTCTCATATACACCTAGGGCTATGAATCATCTGGCTGATTCCATTGCTATCTCTGCAAGTTTGTTTGTTCCCCCTTTACCTCCTAAGTTGAGCTATGATATCCAAGTCAAGTACAGGCCCATCCCTACTTGATAATGTAAAATTTTGGAAGGTTTTTTAGAATGATGATGAGCTTAGTAAATTCCTCCAGGTAGTAGATGAATTCTCTGATATGCATATTGATCAAGAAAACCTAAATATGGAAGAATCCCATAAGCTCAAGTTAAAAGATAAAGTAGGTGATCAGAACATTGTTCAGTTACCTAGCAGTTATATACCTCGGGGTCTGGTACCCTTGGAAGAGCTATTTGATCATAATGATGTCCCTTTTAAACCTGCCAAAAAGGAGAAAGATCCTACTATCCAAGAGCTAAACATAGGTAGCCAAAGATATCCAAAACCCATAAATCTGTCCACTGAGTTGACTGCTGATCAGAGGTAAAAATTTTGTAGTCTGATGAAAGAGTTTGCTGATATATTTGCCTGGGAATACAGTGACCTGAAAACCTATGACACTAGTATCATCCAACATAGGATTCCCCTGCAGAAGGACACCATCCCTTTCAAACAAAAGCTCGGATCCATTAGTCCTCTCCTACTGCCTGTGATTGAAAAAGAAATCCAAAATCTCCTTAAAGCCAAAATCATAATTCCCCTCAGTTATTCCAAATGGATTGCAAATTTAGTGGTGGTAAGGAAGAAGAACGCAAATATTAGGTATGCGTTGTCAGAACCCCAAATTTACAAAAAAATTTAAACTTTTATAAATAGCGTAAACTCATACTAATACAATAATTAAATATTGATTAGTTAATGCTATTAGTCTTGTATCTAAATAATCTTTATTTATGTTTAGAATACAAGTTGAGTTTCTTATCAGTCTTCTAATTAATTTCTGTTTTTAACAGCAAGGGGATATGCTATGTTAGACTGGGCTTACTTAGCTGCTAAGCTAACGCACACAGTTTTCTTTCTCTTACAGATATCCAGGTAAAGTTTTGGAATTGCTGCTTAACAGATCTTTTAAAGTAATAGAATCATATGCTGTTACCAAATTCATTCAGTAAAGAAATATAGATATAATGCATGTTAGCCAGACTATTCAGCTTCCTACAGGTAAAGCTTTTCCTGTTCTCCTTTCGATAAAGAAGAAATTCAAAGATAGATAGTTTAGAGATACTAGAGAAATAGATAGCCATTTTCATTTACACTAGCAACATTAAATATCTTTATGGAATACTGAATCTAATGAGTTTATTGTAGTGTACTCATACTATTATTTTTCTAGTTCATAGCTTAGATCTGGATTATCATGTTCGATTCTATTTCATTTACCTATCTACTGTTTATCATGTTATGCCCAGTATACAAAATGTTTGTCTGCAGATAACAATGATAAAGATTGTAATAAGTAAAGTCCATAGAAGCTTTACCTCAACAGCTACAGGATTTCCTGCTAGTTATAAGTCTTTATTTAGTTAAAAAATTCAAGAATTTGGAGTGATAGAAACTATCTTCATTTTCAAGATCAAGAATAGATTAAAATTCCATTTGCGCCTCTGAAATAATCAGGTGGCATCAAAATTATAATACGATGAACTTCCAGATTGAACAACATCAAGAAATAATGATGACAGTTTTCATAAATTTCTTGTCTAGCTATCATTTATAAATTCTTGTAAATCCTAGCATAGGGTAATAGTTACAAGTGTGCTGTCTATTTCAAGAACTTAAGACTAATAAGAGGTTCTTATAAGTCTTTAATGTCGCCTTTATTTGGACTTTGATAAGCCTAATACTCATAAATAAACATAGTCCCTTGAATTATTAAAGGACCTAACCATTTATATAAAAATAGTTTATGGAGCTAGAACAACTCTCATGTTGTTCAAGGTCTCTCTTTAGAGGCTAACTCATATAAACAACACTTAACATTTATAATAAAGTACATTAGAGCATTTGACCAAAAGGCATTAAATTTCACGAACCATGTTAATTTAACTTTACACCCAAATTCTTATAACTTCTATATCATAAAGTTCATTTGGTTATGTTACTAAGTAGAGGTCTACCCTCAAGCGAGGTCTATACTATAACCTCAAGCTAGGGTTATCAATATTATAGACATATTATAACATATAATTTGCATTGAAAAGTTTATATGTTAAAGACTAACATTCATCGTAAACATTGTAATGCATATTATAACATTGTAAACATATTAAAACATCAAACTAGGGTTATCAATATCATAGATATATTGTAGTTTATAGTTTGCATTGCAATGTTTTTATGTTAAAGACTAACATTATAACGTGTATTTTATAATGTAGGTAAGGTCAAGGTTACGATCAAGAGGGAAATCTCCATGCCATGATTTTGTTGGCCATCCAAATGATATGAAACATTAACAAGTCGACCCACTCATTGGTAATAATTTAAACGCTGTCGTGGTTGTCTCCTCGCCATGCATTGGATGATTATAAGATTGACTTGCCCTTTTACTAACTTCAGTCTCACCCTCGCCTTCGGGCTTGAGCTCTGCAAACCCTGGTGGTTCGTTATGGTCGATTCTTGCCTTGATACTGTTTGATTGTAACTCTCATTCGTGGTGCTCCTTACGGCTCTATGCAGAAGTTAATGGCTCGATTGTTGGCAGCACTGTAGTCGCGGGTGGTATTAGGGTTACTTTCGATGAACTCCATTGATTTTTCTGTCACGGCATACAATAAGGCCTTCGATTTCTTACCAGTTGTATCTCCTTTTGGGAGAAGGTTCTCGGTTTCCTGTCAGCCCATTCTTGCAGGAAAAGAAAGGGTTTGTTTACCCCGGCCCTCGGTCACTTGTTTGCTTTTCGGTGGCTGTTTGACTTCAACACTACAGGTAACAGTTCGTATACATATTTTTTTTTAAAGCAAAAGAATAGATTAGTTGAGATTTTGTTTAGGGTTTCTAACTATTCGACTGTCTTTCGATGGCAGATTTACCCTCCTCGCTGCAGGAAAGATCACTCAAAGCTTTGGTTTCACGCTTCACGGGTAAGCCTGGTTCCAACATGCACATCTCCTTGCTGGTTGTGATGACTGGGTGCACTTCCGTGATTACCTTGGTTCT
>LPNX010131354.1:110291-115291 GCA_001517045.1 Pseudotsuga menziesii
AATCTCTGGAAATAACAAATTTCTTGTTTACCTCATCATACAGATGGTATGCCTTGGATTATTCTTCGTACCCCTGGAAAATACATTTTCTGCTTCGAGCACCAAGCTTGTTTCTTTTCTCCTTTGGAATCAAGGCATAACAGGTGGAACCAAAAACTCTGAGATGCCTGACTGAAGGGAGATGGCCAAACCACATTTCATGTGGAGTCTTGTTATCAAGAGCATTTGAGGGACTTCTATTTCTCAAATAGGCTGCACATTTTACTGCATCACCCCAAAACATTAGTTAAAACATCATTGAGCGAACCATATTCATTATGGTTCTATTCATTCTTTCTGCTACACTGTTTTGTTGAGGATTATAGGGAACTGTAGTCTGATGTGCAATTCCATGTTGGCGAAGATAATCTTCAAAAGCATTTGAAGTGTATTCTTTCCCATTATCAGTACGAAGTGTACCAATTTTTTATTGTGCTTGTTTTTCTATCAATGCATGAAAGTCTTTGAATGTTTGAAATGCTTCTGATTTTGTCTTTAAACAGTAAATCAAGCACATTCTTGAGTAGCCATCAAAAAATGTCATAAAATACTTATTCCCATTTGCAGAAGGAGTTGGCATTGGGCCACATAAATCAGAATGCACTAGTTCTAATTTCCTACTTCCTCTGAAATTAGATTCATGGAATGGCAGCTTACTATGTTTCCCTAATATACATGCATCACATTTGTTCTTCTCTTTGGGAATGGTGGGAAAACCAAATACACCATTCTTTCTCAACAAACGAAGACTGTTATAATTTATATGACCAAATCTTGCATGCCACAATGAACTAGATGACAAATTACCTTCTCCATGCTGAGAGAGGTAGGCATAGTTCTGAACTCTTGCAGATGAACCCTTTAGCTTCAGCAGCTTCCCATCTTCATATCCAGTCATGATGACTTGGTTGTTAGAGGACTTTCTTATTTCTACGATTCCATCAAACATGTGGATGGAATGGCCTTGCTGTCGAATCTCCACCATGGACATCAGGCTTCTCTGTAACTCTAGAAGATAGAGAACGTTCTTCAACAAGAAATCAGGGAATCCAGGCATCTTCAGTCGAATGGTGCCCATTCCCTTTGGCTTAATACTTGACTTATCTGCAAAGTAAACTATGCCATCTATTGTTTCATTAAGTTCTTCAAAACAGTATTTTCTAAATTTCATGTGTGATGTTGCACCAGTATCAAGTAGCCAACAATCTTTGTAAGATGAAAGTGAAGTCATTTCATTAATTCCAAGATTACAATGTGCAACATTACAATGAGCAGAATCAGAATATTTACAAGCATCTTGATTTTTATTATCATCTTTCTTCTGGTTGTGCTTGTCTTTGATGGAGTCCCACGAATCCCAACACTGATCTAATGTGTACCCAGTCTTTCCACAACGCTTGCACTGCAAATCTAATATTTTGATGAAGTTGTTTCTGTCGCCTCTGCCTCTGAAGTTTCTTCTTCCTCTGCCTCTCTTGCTGCTTTCTCCTTTAGGATGATCTTTGGATTGGTCTTTGGTCTGGTTCTTTGCTTTTTGAGCAAAGCAAAGTGATTCTCCAGAAGGATCGGTTAGTGTAATTTACAAGAATGAACTTAATATGACAAAGTGAATGAGATAAAAAAAACAATAACCTTGCAGGTCTACAGTCTCTGCCAAGGTGATTTACAATCTTAATATCTCAACTTCAAGTTTTAAAAATGATACAATAACACAGAAAATATGCTGTCAAACGCAGCAGTCATAGCTCTTTTGCCAAGTTCAGGAAACAAGAAGCAGCATATATACAGCGGTATTTGTGATGAAAAATATTCAAAGTAAAGATTTAATCTACAACCAGGATGTGAAGTGCAGCACACAGTCACGAGCAGTCACCATAGCAGGCAGTCACGATAGCAGTCACAACAAAAAAAAGGTAAATGGAGGACACGCAAAGGCAGAAGTCTCCAGTCTTCAACGCAGAATCAGTTAGAGAAATGGTCTTCACGCAGCTTCAATCTTCACACAGTCGTGATTCAGCATTCTCCATTCATACTCCTTCACGCAAAAGAGAGCATCGATTCTCCTCCATGCTGGTCTTCATGCAGTATTCAGTCTTCAGCAAGCTTCAACGATCTTCACAGGTTGGAGCATTACACATTCTCCAACAATGCACAAATCCACCGATACTACACACTCAATGATATCAAGGCACGAGAATGCAGACAACTAAGTTGAGATTTTTAGAGATTAGGGTTGGTGTGGAAAAATTCTCCATACACATTAGGTTTGCAAGTGTGCGAGTAATGACCGAAATTGGCAGACACAAATATAAGAACAGGAGCAGTGGACTGCAAGCCTACTAAAGTAACAGAATACAACCAATGTTGAGAGTATGGGTTTGCAGGAAATAACACTGCACAACATGTGAAATTCATGTTTGAGTAGGAGCTTGAGTCTTCAGCAAGGCTCCACGCAGTCAGAATCGTACTCCACACTCTTGAAAAAGACCGGTCTCCACGCAGGTCTGAAAGGGAGATTGCAGTCATAAAAGCATATATACTCAAACTCACGCAGCAGAAGGAGGAGATCGCAGTAGTCTCAACGCAGTATCAAACTCCAACAATATGGACTCACGCAGTTTATGAACAGTCCACATAGAAAAAAATTAGGGTTTCATGACTATCACACGGATTATCACATCACGCAGAGGATGGATGGGGATGAGCGGAGCGTTAGAACAGCCAGAGCATGCACCAATGCATGCAATCTGCAGACTGAGGAAAGGACAGATGAATGAGTAGACTGGCAACAGGCAGGAGTTATGGCAGCGCTCTGATACCACTGATAGGTATAACTTATAACTCCCGATTCAATATTATTCCATTGCTAATGCATTCTTTTATACATTACATGTGATGGTTGTGTTTCACCTTCCGCCCAGCCTTTTCGGCTTCCTAACTTTTCATATTTCTTTATTTATTTACAATATATAATCCCTACGGATTATATTCTAACAAATATGGACACTCTCCCATGATTGCTTCCAAGGTTTTTAAACAAATTCAAGAGTCTCAATAGAGAACCTAATCTATGACATCCTTGTGGGAAATAAAAATATATTCATGTGCAAATGATTATTGGTCTACATTGCATACTTCATCTTATATAGAGAATATGGAAAACTTGGTGAACTATTCAATATGGACCCTCTCCCATGATTACTTCAAAGGTTTTTTTTTTAATTGAAGAGTCTCAAGAGATAAATTCATCTATGCCATCATTGTGTGAAATCAAAATATATTCATGTGCAAATGTAAATTAGCTAACATTGTATACTTCATACTGTATGGAGAATATGAGAGTTGTTTAGATGTGAAATTGGGAATTCTTCTTGCAAAATTAAATGTTGTCTATGAGAGAGATATTGTTGTAGGCAAATGATAAAACATAAATCAATGAAATGATCTGAAATCTTGTGAATGAAAACAATTATTTACAATTCACCATACCTAATCAAAATGATCTCTTCTTGCAATGAAAACTTGTAGCTTGAATGTATCCACTAAATTCCAAGACCACTGAATATGTTTGTTAGATTCCAAGAGTGGTATTCTATCCAATAGATCAAAGAGTGATGATTGAGTGTGAGCCTAATTGTAGATTTCAGGAGCACAAAATGTGCGAACAGTTGTAGAAAACCCATGAAAATTGGTAGCAACCCAGAGAATCTAGATCTCTGTTTTTTTAACTAGTAACATGTGTGCGCACGTGTGTATAAGAGCGCATGCACATTAACGCACACACACAATGAGACATGCATGTTCTCCTACCTAACATTTACAACATTTACTCACTAACGTTTATCCCATTTAATAACTAACGTTCTTCAACAACGCCTTGATATTCACACATGTACGAGTATTTTTACAATATAGTCTTCACCACTACTTTCTTCTTAGGCCCATGGGTTCCATTATGAGGTCTTAGGATCCTTACCTATGGCCAGTGGAGGGTAAGGGAGGCATCCAACATTGACCATCATTACCATCATAATCATCATCATAGTCATCATCATATCCATCGTCATCATAGTCATCCTCATCATCATCATCATAGTCATCATCCTCATCATCATCATTGTCATCATCCTCTAATCAAACTTGGAAAGGTTGCTTGTTATATATAAATAACGGGATAGATAAAGCTCTTTTAATAAGTCGTCAATCGTGTACTCGAAAAAATGCATAGAGTGCTTGTGCGAGTTGACATGTCAAAATCCTGGATGCAATTTCCATGAGTAATTGAAATTAACAGCTACTATCAAGAAAGAAGAAAGCATTGGGCTCTGTGGACTCTACAAAATCCTTCTTTTTTCAAATTTTATAGATGTGATGTCGAAGGGGCCACACTGTATGGAGTATCAAATTGCTTACTATAAATACTGATTACTAAATCTTGAAAATGGGAAAAATCTCATTACTAAATCTTGAAAATCGTCAAAATCTTAATACACATATAAACACTCATTACACCAATGGCCACACACTTGTTTGAAGATTTATGGTACCAAATGATCTATTCTATTCTATGGACCATACATTTGTAGACATCGATGAACAACCGTCACATGAAAAGCAACGCACGAGTCATGGCCACTACAGTATTGTAATTTTAATCACCTCCATTACTTTGAAAACACCCTTTTGGCATCATTTATATAATAAATTCACTATCTTCAAGAACAAAAGCTCAATTGATCAACATCTTACCCCCTAGGACATCAGACAAGACTAAAGAGAGCACAATATGGATCGAGATGACTTATCCCATGAGGAACTCGAGGGATAACTAATTCAAGATGAGGTATATTTTCCATCATATCAAAAAAGTGCCAAAAATGCATTCTAAAAGGAGGATGAGCTATTGCACTAAGCTCAGGATTAAATTTCATCATAGTCATCCTCATCATCATCATCATAGT
>LPNX010131354.1:120291-158862 GCA_001517045.1 Pseudotsuga menziesii
CCCTTCTTCGTCACGACCTTCGCTCACTCTCCTCCGCCCCACACATCCAACCCCTTCCTTGCAATTTCTCATGTTTCCACCCTCCCCCCTCTGACCATGATACACAATCCATCCCCATTCACCCATCCCTCCACCCCATCCTAAACCTCAGCCCCCTCCCCCATATTCCCCCACCACCCTTGTTTCGTCTTCCAGGGCAGCCCATTCCATTCTATAGCCATTTGGGGTTTATCGTCATACATCACCACTTCGCCCACTCCAATCCACGCCCTCTCCCACCGTGCTCCCTAATTTTGGAGCCAACGTCGATGTGGCTACATCCTCTGCTATGCCATACACCCTAGCATCAAAGCAGGTTGTCCATCCCACTGCTCCACCTGCCACACCTGAGGACCAGCCAATTTCTCCACTTGCTAGCCCCTAGGACCAGCTTGTTGTGTTCACGGTGAGATTGATTAGTTTATGAAAATCTCGTGCAATATTAAGGAAAATTAACATAGGTAGTAAATTGTATGAGTTATCTTACTATTTAAATGTTGCAGGGTGGCATTGCCAAGAGACTTGGATCATGGAGGAGGGTAGCCCGCTCACCACTTACGGTCTCGTATGAGGTGAGCTATTTAAGATTTGAAAATGTAAATTTGATATTTAAATTGTGTTTTATACTTGTATAATTTCCTATAGGAGTTGACATTTGATTGTTGTCATTTCAGAGCCCAAGGGGAGGTGGTCGAAGCGGACTGAAGAACCGAGCTTCCTCTAGCTCGAAGAAGAGGAATATCGATTTTGGAGGTGCACTTGGGAGCTCCGAGGGTGGGCAAGAGGATTGAGAGAGCCTCCTATGTACATTAGCCATGATGTGGCATTTTTGCACGAGTTGCCATATTTTGTATAAGGAACGAGTTTCCATATTTTGTATACGACACGAGCTGCCATTGTATAGACATTGGGAATGATGTTCCACTATTGACTAGTATTGTATAAGATTGGAAATTTGTGTATATTAATATATCATTTTCAATTTTTTATATTACTTTGCCTTTTATTACATATTTGCATACATTATGTCGAATGCAGTAGTAGTTTACAATTGATACGCTTGCAATACTTATTGCTGATGAAGCCTAAATCATATTGAACCAACATACTAACACCTACAGTCTTATTCATTGTCCAAATTGCAATAGAATGCACTTGTTTGCCTTTGGTATTTACATAGTAATTATTGTCTCATTTTTCAAGCTAGAAATTGATATTGGAATGATCTTCTCTTACCATTTGATTGATTGGAAATTTCATAGTATTGATGAGCTGAGAATCATATTGAACATGACTATTGTTGGATTGCATTTGTTACATCTACTTGGCAAGCATTGGTTTTCATAAATTTGGCAATTCATATCATTTGAAGACGAAGTTGACATTGCTTACTCTCATTGAATACATACATATTTGTTATGCTATTGTTGAGCACTTGCAATTTTAACGATCTATTTTACTTGTTGCAATTTTAATGATTTAAGGGTTAGCATGCATAACCTAGGGTTTAGAATCACTGAAGAAACCCTAACCCTAACTGAAGTTTAAAGGTTAGCATGCATAACCTAGGCTTTATAATCAATGAGGAAACCCCAACCCAAACGATGTTCTGGGGTTAGCATGCATAACCTTGGGTTTAGAATCAATGATGAAACCCTAAACCTAGGAGGAAAACCCTAACAACAACCCTACCTAACCATCTCTTGTGGCCTCTTATAAAGTACCTTTTTGTTTGTATATTAGCGTGCCTAGGATTGTAGTCATATGTCACATATTCTTTATAGACTAATCAAATGAAATACTTCAAATCTTAATCATTGATTACTTCACATAAGCTAGGGTTAGAGATTCATGAGCACTCCTTTTATAAACCATAGTGAAATAAGCCTAAACATAGCTCATCTTCCACAGCTCATACATTAAAAAATTATGGGAGAAAGAGGCTCTGTAATATCTCTGACCGTAATATCCATTTTGGACATCCCTAGAACACCACTAACTCATCCTAAGCTACCCTAACTTCTTGAATGTAATATCCTATTTAGGGCAGCCCTAATAGCCTTCTTACCCACCTATCATAGCCTAATGTCACTTCCTTGCCTTCCTATCTTACCCACTCACTAATGCCTCACCTCAAATTTGTCCATAACCCAATTTAAAGTGGGATAAAGACTCCCTAAAGGGACTGTATCGAAACAATCATTCCCATCCATATTTAAACATATTTGACAGTGGTATATAAACATCCATAACTTGGCAAAATACAAGAAAAGGCCTTGAATTGCTTGCAAGTCATTGTGTCATCAAAAGCCAAGTGAATATACTTGTTATCATTCCTACTTGACTGGAAATTACATCTTGGACTGTCATAAGACATTTTACTTCACTGGAAATTTTATTTGTTTTAAGAGTCCCATTGGCTTGGAAACTTGGCACTTATAAAATTGTTTATCACTGACGTTTACTTAAAAGATTGTACCTTTGTCTTGACAATCTAAAAAGTGAAATATAGGACTGTCATAATGCTAAATTCTTAGGTAGAAATATTTTTGTTTTGACAGTACCTTTCACTAATTCAAAGTGCCATTTCAACTCTTGTTTATCATTAGTACTTGCGTTTGGGATTGTACACTCATTTTGGCAAGTTGGAAATTAGTTTTTTGGATTGTCATAATCATTTTGACTTGGCTAGAAATCATTCTTAGTTTGACAGTCCTATCTTCATGAAAATTGGATTGATTGGGGTCTATTTCAATGTATGTTAGTTGCAAAAGAGGTGTGACTTTGTACGATACGATGATAATGTCCCATCAACACCACTAACATGCTTCAACCACATGCATAATTGTAAGGAAAATTACATCGAATGTAGTTCATGAAACCCTAGCTATGTTGTAATGTAGGTATATGGTTCTACTAGTTTCTAGTTAAGTGAGACTAACAGATCTAATGATATAAATCTAATGAGTTCATAAACCCTAGTTTATATTTCTATTTCTAAATATGTGAACCCTGGCTTTTAAGTTAGTGGTTTCTAGTTCAAGAAACCCTACCTTTCTTGACATTTGTTCTTATAGATTAGGTATATGGTCTAGGTATTTGTAATCCTTATTTTTTAGGTTTGTGGTTTGTAGTTCATGAAACCCTAGTTTTTTTTTCTATTTATGCATGTAGCTTAGGTAGGTTATTTAAGTATTTCTACATATGTAATACTAATATAGCACATGATCTCTATGTATTTGAATTTCTACTTTATAAAACTCTAGTTTGTAGTTATATGTGTAAATTTATAAACCGTAGTTTTTAGGTTTATGGTTTGTAATTCGTGAAACCCTAGTTTTTTTGTTATTTTCTCTTGTAGCTTAGGTATATGGTCTAGGTGGTTCTATATAAGAGAAACTAAAATATCATAGAAGAAAAAGCACGTGTGAGGAGGTCCAAGACATAAAAATTGTTCTTCCTTGACAAATAAAAAATGAAACAAATTCATAAATATGTGTCTTCTATAAAAGACACATCATCCCTATTGATCCTTCATTTGATAGAGATATGTTCTCCTTGGGTGTACAATCATGGTTTGAAGGGTTGTTTTGGCTAGAAAGTTCCTTTTATTTCAGAGGATTTTCCTTAGTCATCATCGTAATGGCCTACACAAGTGCATGATGACCTATCCAAAGGTTTTCACTTAGGATAGCTAACAAAATAAACACCATTAAAGTTTATTTAACAAATTCAACCCAAAATTATCTCAAATTAGCATGCCTAACCAATGCTAGAATCTAACCAATCATAAAGATAATATAAGCTAAAATTCAAATCTCCAGGTACACAATATTTGGACAATTTTTACAGTTCTTATATATATGTATATATATTTGGAAACCATAAGTGATGCTAGCCCAAAAATATCATTGTTGTCATTAAGGTATCCACACTATAAGTGTTTTCCTTGTTAGGGTTTATAAACCCTCACCATCTTTCATCATAGAAGCACATGGCCTTTCAGAGAAATCTAGCCCCACTTTAGACGTCAACATGTCTATCTTAGGATGATTCCTCAAACCCTAGGTATTTGACTATTGCATCAACACAAGCACCAAGACCTCCATGGAAAATCAACTAAACTTAAAAAGATATTCTTCTAAGCAAGGCATCAAAAGAAGCTCGAGACTTTGGCAAGTTAAGTTTTCCATGGTATTTTCCTAACCTCCGTGTATCACACAAGAACAGGACTGCAATATCACCAAATACATTATCCCTTTTCTTTGTATCTTCTATAGGGTTGTAACCCTAATTATACCTCCTTAGACTTCATAACAAGAGCTACGGAATCTGCAAGACAACCATCAATTCCTCTAGTATTATATCTCCTTCTCCAAGGTTTACTTACATATATAAATTCTAGTGTCCTCATGCATATCCAAGTTTCCTCATGTAATGCATTCCTCCCCTAGTCGTGTACAACATATTCTTGTTCCCAATGCTCCTTGACATATGTTTCAGAGATGGTTACAATGATCCAATGCTTATCCTCAATATGTGTCACAAGGTGGTTACTATGCTCATTTGCTTCCCCTCAACATGTGTGTGAAGGTGGTCACTATGGTCCAATATTTCACTTATCTTAATCCTAATATTACAAGGAAACCCAACAAAATAAACCCTAGTCCAAGTGTACATTAACACCATGAAGATACATCCCTTAGGGCACTCTTTCCAAGCATATAACATATCTAGAATCTCTTATTACAACAAATTACAACATCAATAAATCTACTCTTTTATTTTCAAGATAAATGTTAAAACAATTATTTTCCAGATATGTGTTAAATCACTTAACAAATTCAACCCAAAGTTTTTCCAAATTAGAATTCATAACCAATGCTAGAATATACCTGATCATGAAGATAATATAAATTAAAATTCAAATCTGCAAGTACACAATATTTGGACAACATTGGAGGAAACTGAGCAAACCCCTAGTTTACAAAACCGATGCACAATGAACTCACTGGGCCATGCAAACATGGTGGAGAGGGCCCACTAGAGGTAACGGAATGCCAGGAGACCAACGGAGTCGACGAATCATCGATCCAACCTCCGGTTGTCGAGTTATGTTGAGTTGACAGTCGCATGAAAATGTCATTTAGGGACACTTGGTCACTGTTGGTCTTGGGAGCGAAAAAACAAATGGAGAAGCAATATTGCATGTCATTGGATCCAACAAGTGCGTATGGCCAATGCCGATATGGAAACACTACCAATACTGGCATGGTGGAGGGTTTTGCAGAGTTGACCCACCAATGCGAGAGTTGCATTGAAGGAAACTGAGAAAAACCCTAGTTTACGGCATTGATGCACAATGAACTCATCGGTCCATGAAAACATGGTGGAGAGGGCCCACTAGAGGTAATGGCATGTCAAGAGACCAACGGAGTCAACGGCTTGTCGATCTGACCTCTAGTTGTTGAGCTATGTCGAGTTGAAAGTTGCATGAAAATTCCATTCACGAACACTTGGTCACTCTCGGTCCGGGAGCGAAAAAAAAAATTGAGTAGAAAGATTACATGTTGTTGGATTTTACAAGTGTGTATGGCCAATTTCAATATGGAAACACTACCAATACTGGCATGGTGGAGGGTTTTGGAGAGTTGACCCACCAATGAGAGAGTTGCATTGAAGGAAATTGAGCAAAACCCTAGTTTACAAAACCGATGCACAATGAACTCACTAGGCAATGCAAACGTGATGGAGAGGGCCCAATAGAGGTAATGGCATGCTAGAAAACCAATGGAGCATCAATCTGACCTCCGGTTGTCAGGTTATGTCGAGTTGAAAGTCGCATGAAAATGTTGTTCGTGGAAACTTGGTCACTCTCGGTTCGGGAGCGAAAAACCAAACAGAGCAGCAAGATTGCATGCCATTGGCTCCAACAAGTGTGTATGGCCAATGTTGATATGGAAACACTACCAATACTGGAACGGTGGAGGTTTTTGCAGAGTTGACCCACAAATGCAAGAGTTGCATTGAAGGAAATTGAGCAAAACCCTAGTTTATGAAACAGATGCACAATGAACTCACTGGGCCATGAAAACAAGGTGGAGAGGGCCCAGTAGAGGTAATGGCATACTAGGATACCAATGGAGTCGACGAATCATTGATCTAACCTCTGGTTGTCGAGTTATGTCGAGTTGAAAGTCACATGAAAATGTCGTTCACGGACACTTGGTCACTCTCGGTCTAGGAGAAAAAATCCAAATGGAGTAGCAAGATTGCATGCCATTGGATCCGACAAGTGTGTATGGACAATGTATATATGGAAACACTATCAATACTAGCATGGTGGAGGTTTTTTGCAGAGTTGACCCACCAATGTGAGAGTTGCATTGAAGGAAACTGAGCAAAACCCTAGTTTATGAAACTGATGCACAATGAACTCACTGGGCCATGGAAACATGGTGAAGAGGGCCCACTAGAGGTAATGGCATGCCGGGAGACCAACATATTTGACATATCGTCGATCCGACCTCCGGTTGTCGAGTTATGTCGAGTTGAAAGTCACATGAAAATGTCGTTCAAGGACACTTGGTCACTCTCGATCCGAGAGTGAAAAACCAAATGGAGCAGCAAGATTGCATATCATTAGCTCCGACAAGTGTGTATGGCCAGCACCGATATGGAAACACTACCATGACTGGAACTGTGGAGGGTTTTTCAGACTTGACCCACCAATGCAAGAGTTGCATTGAAGGAAACTCAGCAAAACCCTAGTTTATGAAACCGATTCACAATGAACTCATTGGTCCATGAAAATGTAGTGGAGAGGGCCCACTAGAGGTAATGGAATGCGAGGAGACCAATGGAGTTTACAGCTTGTTGATCCAACCTCCGGTTGCCGAGTTATGGGGAGTTGAAAGTCGCATGAAAATGTCATTCAGGGACACTTGGTCACTCTCGGTCCGGGAGCAAAAAACCAAACGGAGTAGCAAGATTGCATGTCGTTGGATCTGATAAATGTGTATGGCCAATGTCGATATGGAAACACTACCAATATTGGCACAGTGGAGGGTTTTGCAGAGTTGACCCACCAATGCGAGAGTTGCATTGAAGGAAACTAAGAAAAACCCTAGTTTACGAAACTGATGCACAATGAAATAAATGGGCCATGCAAACTTGATGGAGAGGGCCCAAAAGAGTTAATGGCATTCCAAGAGACCAACGGATTCAACGGCTCGTCGATTCGACCTTCGGTTGTCGAGTTATGTCGAGTTGAAAGTCGCATGAAAATGTCGTTCACGCATACTTTGTCACTCTCGGTCTGGGAGTGAAAAAAACAAATGGAGCAGAAAGATTGCATGCCATTGGCTTCGATAAGTGTGTATGGCCAATGTTGATATGGAAACACTAACAAGGCTGGCATGGTGGAGGATTTTGTAGAGTTGACCCACCAATCCAAGAAATGCATTGAAGGAAACTAAGCAAAACCATAGTTTACAAAATTGATGCACAATGAACTCACTAGGCATCCAAACGTGGTGGAGAGGAATCAATAGAGGTAATAGCATGCTTGGATACCAACGGATTCGACGGCTCGTTGATCCGACATTCGATTGTCGAGTTATGTTGAGTTTAAAGTTGCATGAAAATGTCATTCAGGGACACTTAGTCACTCTCAGTCTGGGAGTGAAAAACCAAACGAATTATCAAGATTGCATGTCTTTGGCTTCGATAAGTGTGTATGACCAATTTCGATATGGAAACACTACCAATACTAGCATGATGGAGGGTTTTACAGAGTTGACCCAGCAATGCGAGAGATGCATTGAAGGAAACTAAGTAAAACCCTAGTTTACGAAACTAATGCAAAATGAACTCACTAGGCCATGCAAACACGGTGGAGAGGGCCCATTAGAGGTAATGGCATGCCAAGAGACCAACGAAGTTGAGGGCTCATCGATCTTACCTTTGGTTGTCAAGTTATGTCGAGTTGAAAGTCGCATGGAAATGTCGTTCAAGGACACTTGGTCACTCTTGGTCCAGGAGCAAAAAACCAAATAGAGTAGCAAGATTGCATGTCATTGGCTTCGACAAGTGTGTATGGCCAATGCTTATATGGAAAAACTACTAATACTGGCACGGTGGAGAGTTTTGCAGAGTTGACCCACCAATGCGAGAGTTGCATTGAAGGAAACTGATAAAAATCCTAGTTTATGAAACCAATGCACAATGAACTCACTGGTCCATGCAAACACGATGGAGAGGGCCCACTAGAGGTAATGGAATTCCAAGAGACTAACGGAGTCGATGACTCTTTGATCTGACCCCCGGTTACCTGCATCTCCTTTGGATTCAAAATATTCCTTCATTAATTTGCTAGATTGCCAATAGATAGTGCATTTGGGAAACTTACCTTCAAGGCCCGACATACAACTTTCATCCACATGGATACGTCTAGGAGTCCTTTTTCTTACAATAGACAGTCGAGGTAGGGAAGGTGTACATGAGCTATGAATCCCAAGGATTTTTTGTTGTGTTGCTTCATTCACATGTCAGTCCATATTGGGAGTGTGCTCGACATAATTGTGGTCTTGTTGGAGAGATTGAAAATTAATCATTGCTCATAGGTCCAATTCTTGATACTCAGTGTGTCTCAACATACCTATGTCTTCAAGAGCTTCAACATGGCTCTTTGGTGGATTGTTGGTTGGAGACTGTGTTGATGTTGGAATTTGAGTTGGGTTCATTGCATGCAACAACTTCACCCGTGGTTATGAAGTAGAGGTTGTTATGTCATCAAATTTGTTAGGATCAATTGTAGTAGCAGTGGAAATTTATGGACCATGTCTCACTCTCTCCATTGCCAACCTAGCCTTTTCTCTTACTTAATTTTCCTTTTCAATGGGCATATTTCTTCTAGTTTTTCTTGCTCTATTACGTGAGTTTCCCATCTCCAAGAATTTCTTTATCAAAACTATGAGGTCTACCCCTGCATAAGAAGCAACAAATAAGGTATTAGTTCCATTATACAACAAACATGAGGCATTCCAACTTAATTAACTAAATTACAGATATGTTAGCATGGTAACTATTGGCATTGATACATAAACACTAATTAAAGGTTTCTCTTTATGTTCGAACTAAATTTTCATTTCTATCCTCTATTTGAGTCAAGTAAAGAGAGTCAATTTGCAGGTATTACAACTATAGGATTATGACTTCCTTTGTGTTCAAAAATTATTGGAAGTGAAAAGAAGATGAGTGAAATATTCTTCATTTCCAACACCTTCGGACAAGATGACATTACACGTAATATGCCACATTAGTTGTGAGGGAAGACACAAGTTGGTGTTTGGATGTCTTTGGAATAAATTGAATAAATTACACTTATTAAGTTACAAGTTAACTATTAAGAGAACAAATTGACTAATTACACAATGAGAGGTTGCAAATCTCACGAAAAAAGGAGAAATCATTGAGGTAGAGGCATCCTTGTCAAGATCAATGGAATGCTATGATAAATCTAGCATGAAGAGGAGAGCATGGACAAGTTGGTGAACTATTCAATATGGACACTCTCCCATGATTGCTTCCAAGGTTTTTATACAAATTCAAGAGTCTCAATAGAGAACCTCATCTATGACATCCTTGTGGGAAATCAAAATATATTCATGTGCAAATGATTATTGGTCTACATTTCATACTTCATCTTGTATAGAGAATATGGACAACTTGGTGAACTATTCAATATGGACCCTCTCCCGTGATTACTTCAAAGGTTTTTTTTTTAATTGAAGAGTCTCAAGAGATAACTTCATCTCTGCCATCATTGTGTGAAATCAAAATATATTCATGTGCAAATGTAAATTAGCTAACATTGCATACTTCATATTGTATGGAGAATATGAGACTTGTTTAGATGTGAAGTTGGGAATTCTTCTTATGAAATTAAATGTTGTCTATGAGAGAGATATTGTTGTAGGCAAATGATAAAACATAAATCAATGAAATGATCTTAAATCTTGTGAATGAAAACAATTATTTACAATTCACCATACCTATTCAAAATGATCTCTTCTTGCAATGAAAACTTGTAGTTTGAATGTATCCACTAACTTCCAAGACCACTGAATATGTTTATCAGATTCCAAGAGTGGTATTCTATCCAATAGATCAAAGAGTGATGATTGAGTGTGAGCCTAATTGTAGATTTCAAGAGCACAAAATGTGTGAACAGTTGTAGAAAACCCATGAAAATTGGTAGAAATCCCGGGAATCTAGATCTTTGTTTTTTAAACTAGTAACAGGTGCACGCACGTGTATTTGAGCATGTGCACATGTGTATAAGAGCGCATGCACATTGATGTTTACGCACAACGAGACATGCATGTTCTCCTACCTAACATTTACAACATTTACTCACTAACATTTATCCCATTTAATAACTAATGTTCTTCAACAACGCCTTGGTATTCACACATGTACAAGTATTTTTACAATATAGTCTTCACCGCTACTTTCTTCTTAGGCCCAAGGGTTCCATTATGAGGTCTTAGGCTCCTTACCTATGGCTAGTGGAGGGTAAGGGAGGCATCCAACACTGACCATCATCACCATCATAATCATCATCATATTCATCATCATCGTAATCATCATCATAATCATCGTCATCATGGTCATCCTCATCATCATCATCATAGTCATCATCCTCATCCTCATCATTGTCATCATCCTCTAATCAAACTTGGAATGGTTGTTTGTTATATATAAATAACGGGATAGATAAAGCCTTGTTAATAAGTCGTCAATTATGTACTCAGAAAAATACAGAGAGTGCTTGTGCGAGTTGACACGTCAAAATCTTGGATGCGAGTTCCATGAGTAATTGAAATTGATAGCTACTATGAAGAAAGAAGAAAGCATCGGGCTCTGTGGACTCTACAAAATCCTTCATTTTTCAAATTTTATAGATGCGATGTCAGAGGGGCCACCCTGTATGGAGTATCAAATGGCTTACTATAAACACTTATTACTAAATCTTGAAAACAAGAAAAATCTCATTACTAAATCTTGAAAACTGTCGAAATCTTTAATACACATATAAGCACTCATTACATTGATGGCCACACACTTGTTTGAAGATTTATGGTACCAGGTGATCTGTTCTATTCTATGGACCGTACATTTGTAGACATCGATGAACAACTGTCACATGAAAAGCAACTCACGATTCATGGCCACTACAGTATTAGAATTTTAATCACCCCCGTTACTTTGAAAACACCCTTTTGGCATCATTTATATAATAAATTCACTATCTTCAAGAACAAAATCTCAACTAATCAACATCTTACCCCCTAGGACATCAGACAAGACTAAAGAGAGCACAAGATGAACCGAGACGACTTATCCCACGAGGAACTCGAGGGATAACTAATTCAAGATGAAGTATATTTTCCATCATATCAAAAAAGTGCCAAAAATGCATTCTAAAAGGAGGATGAGCTACTGCACTAAGCTCAGGCTCAACTTTCATCATAGTCATCCTCCTCCTCCTCATCATAGTCAGCATCCTCCTCATCATCATTGTCATCATCCTCATCATCATGATCACCATCATTGTTCATCATCATCGTCATCATCATCATCATCATCAGCTTCCTCGTCCTCGTCCTCGTCCTCCTCGTCCTCTTCCTCCTCCTCCTCCTCCTCCTCCTCCTCCTCCTAAGATAATATAAAAACAACTTAATTTACGATTGTTAAGCTCATAGTTGAAGCTAGGCTCATAATGGTATCATCATTGGAGTTAAGCTAAGACTATGCCTTATTAACAGTTGTCACATAATTTTCACATTACCTAAGTGATTTTTCTTGGTGCATGGTTTCACTGCAATCAAGGTAGCAACTTCTCATGCTAAGAGATGGAGTTCATCTAAATTTATTTTAGTAGTTGTATCACTATTGGAACAATCTAATAGTTATACAGTATAACCGCTATTAGAGTTGAAGTTAAGCTAATAGTTGTAAAATCATTGGAGTTAATCTAATATTTACACAATATAACAATGATTAGAGTTCAAGATAAACTAATAGTTGTAGAATCATTGGAGTTAAGTTAATAGTTGTATCTAATAGTTAATATATTGGCAATTGAAATTCAAGTAAAAGTCATGATTAGAGTTGAAGTTAAGCAAATAATTGTATCATCAATGTATTTAAGCTAATAATTAAATAGTTGTATCTAATAATCGAATAGTTGAAGCTAAAGTTTGATTTTTCCAACTATCATGAATTGTACTTATCACATGTTAACTAAGCTATTTTTAATTTCTTTTAAATTGTTAATTATGAGTTAGACTAACCTCCTTTAAAAAGAATAAAAAACCTAATTATATCTATATGGAAAACCTAAACATGTAATATGAATGATATATTAGCTAGATGCCCAACTACGAGATGCGGGAGTTTCTTAGGACAATACACTTGTCTCACTCTCGTCCGTAGATGAAAAGGCATAGATAGTAGTCCACACAAAATTCTAACATATATACACCTTCGGCGTAATTATTATAAAACAAATTACATTATTATAAAAAAAATTAAAATAGCGGGATTCTAATTTTTGAATATATAAAATATATTTAACTTATCCACGGTTTGAGGGAGAGCATGGAATTTAAACTTTTTCACAAACATATCCAATCTTTTTAAAATTTTAATCAAAATTTTGATAAACATAGTTTATAACAAAATCATTTAATAATCTAGTAGATGCAAAAGAAAATTGACTTCTATTCTCCCTATGTTAAAAATAATGATATTACCCATTTCTCTTCTCCCATGCAGGGATCAAATTTGAAGGGCAAGTCTCATTTTAATTTGAAGGGCTGTGAGAAATTGAACCTTTTAATGTTGACATTTAAAAATAAATCATTCTTTTCATTTGAAAATGTGAGCGTACAACAAAATTTCATTATTTATTAAAAACAGTGTATAGAAAAAAATGACAATAAAAGAAATCCCAAGTGATTCAACATTTACATGGAATTAGTGAGGTAAACAATGTACATTTGATTTATCACTTCTAGATTGTTTTTAATGGGATTACTCAAGAGTTAGTATAGAAAAGGAGAGACTAAAATAAAGTTTGAGAATGAAGAACATGTAAGGGTGATGGAAGATGAGATTGGGAAAAAGCCTATTTAGAAAGAGATGGGTGCGCTTGTTTTGTTAATGTGAACATAGCGATAACCATTAGGAGTATTGGTTTTTTGTATTGCATTTTTCTTCGGCCTATTTATTTTGTGAAGGGAAATGTTTGTATCCTATCATGCTAAAGTGATTAGAGTAGTTGAGAACTACTCGCAACCTTATATGAATGCATAATATGAAATTGGGGGTGAAAGTAGCCTCATGGGGTACTAAAACTTATTTATGTCTAGAATGTTTTTGAGAATAGATCCACTACTAGAAGTGTTATGTTACAAGGACAAAAGAGATCACGCATCAGATCCCCAACACTAATAAGAAAAACTTAAAAGATGATCTTTGTCCAGTACCAACTTATCCACCTAAAATTAATGTACTTCTAACATTGTACATCCCTAGAAGATTTAAAATTGTCGATCCTTGTTGTGACCAGTTGATCATTATCATAACCAATGGTTTAAAGAAACAATGTAAAGTAAAAAAACTAGAAGAATAACTTTTCCATGACATTTTACCTTACCTGTTTTGAAATGAACTTTTTTGCATGTTATTAAAATCATTGTATTATTATCTTTCCAACTAAAAACATTAGTTTTTTTGGATCCACGTTTCCATTAATGGCCAAAAAAAGTTACAAATACCATCACAAATCTATTTGATATGTTTGTCCATATGGACCCACTTCGTGAGTAAGTAGGCATTCAATTTCAAACTCCACCTAATCCCCAAGCATAGTCTTCACCATAATAAACCTAATAATTAGAACACTTGAAAATTTATCCCTCAAACTTTAGTCTTGAGTCTACTAACATCTAGATATCAAATGAGAGGGATTGAGAGGGATTGAGAGGGATTCTCATTTCTCTTTTCAAAACTCAGTTCATATAATTATTATTCAAACACATTGAAAAAGTATCCTTCAAACTTTAATGTGGATCTTACTAGTATTTGGATCTCACACGAGAAGAAGTTTGAGAGGCCTTCTACAGTTATATCTTCAAATTTTCATCTTATATTTATGTGAAAAGGTTAGACAAAAAAACAAGGACTATTATATACTATAATCTCTTTGTGAACCTTACAGATTCAAAAATGTCATTTTGAAAAAAACATATTTACAATTTCTTCTCTTAAATTATGGGTTGACAGGTTTGAGGAGTGGTATCAAAGGTAATCGTAGACTCCATTTGATATGTCAACATTACGAACCTTTATCAAGGTTCATCATCAAGACAATGATTCGAGTTGAGTAACATATAAATATTTATTAATATATATTTAACATCGCATTTCAAGAGAAAACTAGGAAATTGATAATGTTGACTATATAACTAAGACCAAACCCAAACCCTAAAAATGTTAAGCTAGATAATAAGGAAGTCTAAGTTGNTCTAAATTGCTACAATGATTTGAACTTAGAATAGAATAAAAAGCTAAATTAAATTTATTAATATCAAATATTTTTCTTAATGAATAAATTGTGAATTACTTAACCTATTTTTTATAACCTATAGAACTAAATGTAATATCTAATTCTAACCTAGAAATACTACCAATTTTTATATAAAACAATAATTTAAAAGATTTTTTTAATACTTAGTGAGTTATTGGCCATAACCTAGGAAATATTTAATGTAAAAAAGTAACCTAAATTATCATATCTCATTTATCTATTATAACCTAAAAGACATCATTATAATAAAAAATATAACTTTAAGATTAATTTACAACTTAATCTTGTATTGTTATCTAACCTTTTTATAATAAAGTTCAACATGGATTTCATTAAAAAACACTGCAATAATTGAAGAGATACATAGTTTTGAACAATGTAAATCATATTAATTATGGTAAAAGGGTGTTTTTGTTTTAGCAATTCATCTCTTTGAGTATTTTCATATTCAAAAGTAAACATTTTTTTAATTACTTTTAATGCACACATGCTACAATTTAATGTGGTATACTTTGCCTTATTTATTGTGCTAAAAATGTAAGGCTTAAAAGATATATCCTCCTAAGATATAGGAAACTCCATAGTTCCCTTTAAGATAAGTAGAAAATAGATTTTTATATTGAGCCAATTCAAAGTGAGTGGTTAAAGGAGGGTTCCTTAGATATTATGGATGGATGGATTCAAGACTTTTTTGAGCATCATTGCTTTTGTCTTTTAGGGCATATTTCTCTAGGTTTGTAGATTGCTCTTTATATAAAAATTCTATCTTTTGTTAGATATTCTTTGTAGTCATATTTCTTGAGGCTTGTTGGTGGTTCACTTAAGAAGAATGCGATATTTTGTCAGAGATTCTTTGTGATGCTGTAGATGTTGTCAACCCCCTATTATTTTCATTTTATTATTATAGTATCTCCTTTTCATAAAGTTGTATGTTTGCTTGTTTAAAACATCTATTCTAATATTTATTGAAAATACTTAACCACTCCAGTTGGCCCACCAAGCCAAGGATTTCCCCTATATTTCCTCGGGTCATAATATTTAGATGGCTGAACCTTTGTCAGAAGTGTTCTCCCAGTAGAACTGGGGCAAAGCAATTCCTTTTTCCAAATTGACTTGGCATCCAGAGTCAATCATGCAGTCTAGAGTGTAGGGCTTAAACTCTTTAGGATTGAACTGAACCTTAACAAAGATTGTAGGCCCTGTAAGCATACCTAGATTTGGATCGGGAGAAGGTTCTTTGATCCTTGGACTTTCAGTCTCCATGGATAAGTCGTGGTGCTTACTCAGTTCTTCATCCGATGACTAATCTCTTTCTAGCTATATAATCTTAACCATGCTTTTTAGTTCCTCAATCTCTGCTACCAGGCTCTTTAACTGCTATTGCTTTTCTCTTATCTGGAGCCATAGCATATGCTCTTTATCAATTCTGTAAGCTTGTCTGTTCTCGTGTCTATCTAGGTAACCTTTGTAAATATCAACAAGGGTGTAAACAACATGAGTAACAGAACTTACCTTTCTTTTTCCTTTATCCTGCTCTAGTTGCTTAAGCAACTGCTTCTTCTCTTCTTTCAAGGATGCTCTCAGCATATATTCAAAAGGAGGTGTTTCTGAAAGCTGTAGATCAATTGCTGCTATCTACTTCTCAATATTCTGAGGTTTATTTAATGAAAACATATACAAAGAGAAGTCAAAATCTGGGGGCTCAAACCCTCCCAAATTTGGTGTTGAATCAGATTCAGAAGAGGAGGATTCAGGATCAAATTTCTTAAGAGAAATCTAGTCTGTGTCAGACTCAGAATCAGAGGAATCACTAGATGCATCTGTAGGAATAAACAAGACTTTGCCAGAAGGCGATTCTTCTTCTGAAAGAAGATCCCACCAATGAGGATCTAGCTGTTCACAAAATGCTGCTAACTTGGGCTTGGAATTTTTCTTAGGACATTTGTTAGCCCAGTGGCCTTTCTGGCCGTAGATGAAACAATTTTCTATTTCATTCTTATTGGTTCTTCTTTTCACAAACCTTATGTGTGGAGGTTTTCGATATTGCTTGAAACCACGGGATTTTTGTTTCCTTTTCTGTTTGTAGGGTTCATCCGGATGGTATCTTGGAAGGCTGGTATAAAATCCCTTTTTCTGGTTCTTCTTGCGGCATTTGCAATTATCTTTTAAATGGCCACGATTCTGTGCTCCACATCCCCAATCTGGCATCTTTACAACGTTTTTTACAAAACGATGGGGAGTACATACTTTGGTGTCTTTTAAAATCCTTACTCACCCGTTTCTCTAGGAAATGTTCTTGCCACGTTTCCAGGATGTAGCTATGCAGTTGAGACAAAGGGAGTCCTCTATAGTTTATTTGCTTGTCTTTCATAGACTGCTCTACTGCGTCAGGCACATGTCCTGGGAAGCTTCTGAGGTAATTCTTCAGGTATGTAGGGTCTCCTGATTTTCCAGAGGAGATCAATAACTGCTGCATGTAACAGAAGTATTGCTCACTCTGTGAGAGATCACAGAGGTGGGCTGACATGAATAAGGAGGCGAGATGCTCAGAGTCTTCTCGCTCATTGGAGCCGTAGAATTCTTTTCCTAGAGCACTTAGTATTTGTTGGTCTGCGTCTGGAGCTGATAACATTTCATATCTTGCTTCCTGTGGAAGCCATATCCACCATTCATTGGCAAGGCCGAAGATACCTGCTATTAGCTGACCAACTAACTGCTGTCCAGTGAAACAATCATCCTGTGTTCTCTTATACAATACCCATTGACTGAGCATCTGTATTGCAGTATTAGTATCTTCTCTGGGCTGACACTGGATGTTTAGAACTAGATGATATGGCATTTGTGAGACTAGATTATTCATCGAGTTTATTCCAAACTGCAATTTCAAGTTTGGAGCTCTAGATGCATCAGGCATTCTTACATCATAAGTTCTTTCAGGAGGTGGATTGTTTGTAGCTGAGGATTCAGCTTGATGATATGCAGACATCATATTCAAGTATTTCGGCTCTAAGGCAGGTGGGAAGGACTTGAAGTGTCCTATCCATTCTTTTACTTCATCAAAATTAGATTCATCTTTACCAAAATTAAATTCTGGTCTATCATCTGATTGGACACTCATCATTCCAAATGATACACTACGATGGTGTCTGGTTTCTGGGTCTTTCTTTTTATGTCCTTGTGCTGCAAGTGCAAGGGCTGAAGGACTAAGACCTGGAACTCTTTTCTTGAGTTCTTGAGTTTGGCGAATGAGTTCTTCTAACCTATCCAATCTTCTTTCTATTTTATCAGAAGCCTTAGCTACTGCTTCCTTGATTTCTGTAGAATCTGTTAGGAGATGATCTGCTGAAATTTCTTTAGCAGATCGTCATTCATCTTATCAGAATGCATCTTCTGAGTCTAATTCATCTGTAATTCACATCCAATATGTTAATTCATCACAAGACTGGCAGTTGCCTAGAATATTACCCTCTAATGTCTACAAGCTTAAATGGTGGCAATACGCCTCTGCTACACAAATTAAAATTTCTTCTGTAGATATTTCTTTCACAGAATCTGAAGAACATGTGCATATTAATCTTATTGACCATCAGCAAATAGATTGGGCTATTAAATTCGGTTATAAATATGCACATCTAGGTGCTATTAAGTTAGGTCTAGGTCCTCTAGTTAGACCCTATCTCTCTGTTTCTTCACTGTGTGTTGCAGTCGACGCACGACACCAAAATTTTGCAGACGCCATTATTGGTGGCTTTACTACACCTCTCCATGATGGTATTGCCTTTGGAACTGTCTTCCCGAAATACTCAGTCAGCCTTGATGACCTGCATATATATGACTTGCTGAAAGCTTACATTCTTCCTCAGGGATTTCGCATGATATAAGGCTCCAAAATTATTTAGCTAAAAGCAGTTGTCTGTATCCATTTCGGTAACGATACACTTCCTCCACTAAGGTCAAAGGTCCATCAGAGTTCACACCTCCAAAGTGTGGTGGAGTCTGATAAGTTCAAACAAGCCACACCCGTAACCTTTGAATGGACAGGCATAAATTACCCTCAAAAGTGGGAAGTAAAGTATCAAGAATTAAGGAATGTTGAAAGTCTACAATATACCCTCAGAAATAAGCCATTAACTTTTGATAGACAAACCAACTCATTTAGATTACCTGAACAGACCCCTGCACCTAAATTGTCTCCTCCTCTGATTAGATCTTCCTCTGTTTCAAATTACAACCAAAGACCAAGAGATTCAAGTTCTTCCTCTTTCTTTGAATCTCCATCCACATCTTACATTGGCCTTCATGAAACTGAACACCGCGTTCAGCATACAAACTGCCAAGCTTGCAGAAAGATCCTGCAAAGGATCCAACACCATAAGCAAAGACAAAACCCCAGTCTAGGTGTGTTCAGTCTGCCAAGACAGAAGGATGCCTACGAGGCTATAGTCCAAGGTCAGAAATCTTATTTCTTTGGAAGGAACCTACCTGAAGTCCCTTTCCGACAATATTCCCCAGATGGAACAGTCAAGAAAGAATTTCTTGCCTACAAATCCTCAGGCCCAGATGACTCAGCTTCTGATGAGATAAAATTAGCAAATTGGGGTAATATGCAGCAAAAGTTAACTGCACAAAATATTGATGATATGGCTAGTGACCTCCAGAATATCAAAAATGCCATAATCGAAGAAAAATAGAAAATTGTTGTGGTTGAAACCAGGTTAGGATTGATAGATCATCTCCTAACAGATTCAGCAGAAATCAAGGAAGCAGTAGCTAAGGCTACTGATAAAATAGAAAGAAGATTGGCCAGGTTAGAAGAACTCATTGGCCAAACTCAAGAACTCAAGAAAAGAGTTCTAGGTCTTAGTCCTTTATCCCTTGCACTTGCAGCACAAGGACATAAAAAGAAAGACCCAGAAACCAGACACCATCGCAGTGTATCATTTGGAATGATGAGTGTCCAATCAGATGATAGACCAGAATTTAATTTTGGTAAAGATGAATCTGATTTTGATGAAGTAAAAGAATGGATAGGACACTTCAAGTCCTTCCCACCTGCCTTAGAGCCAAAATACTTGAATATGATGTCTACATATCATCAAGTTGAATCCTCAGCTACAAACAATCCACCTCCTGAAAGAACTTATGATGTAAGAATGCCTGATGCATCTAGAGCTCCAAACTTGAAATTTCAGTTTGGAATAAACTCGATGAATAATCTAGTCTCACAAATGCCAGATCAACCAGTTCTAAACATCCAGTGTCAGCCTAGAGAATATATTAAGACTGCAATACAGATGCTCAGTCAATGGGTATTGTATAAGAGAACACATGCTGATTCTCTCACTGGACAGTAGTTAGTTGGTCAGCTAATAGAAGGTCTCTCTGGCCTTGCCAAAGAATGGTGGAGATGGCTTCCACATGAAGCAAGAAATGAAATGTTATCAGCTCCAGACGCAGACCAACAAATACTAAGTGCTCTAGGAAAAGAATTCTACAGCTCCAATGAGCAAGAAGACTCTGAGCATCTCGCCTCCTTATTCATGTCAGCCCGCCTCTATGATCTCTCACAGAGTGAGCAATACTTATGTTACATGCAGCAGTTACTGATCTCCTCTAGAAAATTAGGAGACCCTACATACCTGAAGCATTACCTTAGAATCTTCCCAAGACATGTGCCTGACGCAATAGAGCAGTATATGAAAGACAAGCAAATAAACTATAGAGGACTCTCTTTGGCTCAACTGCATAGCTACATCCTGGAAACATGGCAAGAACATTGCCTAGAGAAACGGGTGAGTAAGGATTTTAAAAGACACCAAAGTATGTAATCCCCATCGTTTTGTAAAAACGTTGCAAAGATGTCAGATTGGGGATGAGGAGCACACAATCATACCCATTTAAAAGATAATTGCAAATGCCACAAGAAGAACCAGAAAAATGGATTTTATACTAGCCTTCCGAGATACCATCCGAATGAACCCTACAAACAGAAAAGGAAACAAAAATCCCGTGGCTTCAAGCAATAGCACAAACCTCCACACAGAAGGTTTGTGAAAAGAAGAACCAATAAGAATGAAACAGAAAATTGTTTCATCTGCAGCCAGAAAGGCCACTGGGCTAACAAATGTCCTAAGAAAAAATCCAAGCCCAAGTTAGCAACATTTTGTGAACAGCTAGATCCTCGTTGGTGGGATCTTCCTTCAGAAGAAGAATCGCCTTCTGGCGAAGTCTTGTTTTTGCCTACAGATGCATCCAGTGATTCCTCTGATTCTGAGTCTGACACAGACCAGATTGCTCTTAAGAAATTTGATCCTGAATCCTCCTCTTCTGAATCTGATTTAGCACCAAATTTGGGAGGGTTTGAGCCCCCAGATTTTGACTTCTCTTTGTATATGTTTTCATTAAATAAACCTCAGAATATTGAGAAGCAGATAGCAACAATTGATCTACAGCTTTCAGAAACACCTCCTTTTGCATATATGTTGAGAGCATCCTTGAAAGAAGAGAAGAAGCAGTTGCTTAAGCAACTAGAGCAGGATAAAGGAAAAAGCAAGGTAAGTTTTTTTACTCCTGTTGTTTACAACCATGTTGATCTTTACAAAGGTTACCCAGATAGACACGAGAACAGACAATCTTACAGAATTGATAAAGAGCATATGCTACAGCTCCAGATAAGAGAAAAGCAACAACAGTTAAAGAGCCTAGTAGCAGAGATTGAGGAACTAAAAAGCATGGTCAAGATTATACAGCTAGAAAGAGATTAGTCATCGGATGAAGAACTGAATAAGCACTACGACTTAGACATGGAGACTGAAAGTCCAAGGATCAGAGAACCTTCTCTTGATCCAAATCTAGGTATGCTTACAGGGCCTAAAATCTTTGTTAAGGTTCAGTTCAATCCTAAAGAGTTTATGCCCTACACTCTAGATTGCATGATTGACTCTGCCTACCAAGTCAATTTGGAAAAAGGAACTGCTTTGCCCCAGTTCTAGTAGGAGAACACTTTTGACAAAGGTTCAGCCATAGAAGGAACCCCTGTCCCTTTGAAAGCTAAATCTGATAGTTTTCCTGTACAGTTTAATAACGTCCATGACCAGTTAACTTTGTATAGATTAGATGAGATTAATGAGGACTGCATTTTAGGATCTGAGTTTCTTGCTAGAGTGAGTCCTTTTTCAGTAGATACCAAAAAGATGATATTCACTTGTATCATAAATAACCATTCTGTCAAACTTCCTATATTTTTCCATTCTACTCCCAAATTCCCAGCCATTGTATAGAATCCAGAAAAGAAACCAAACCCTACTCATCTGTTAAAAATGGAGCGCTGTATAGCTTTTTCTGAGACTCATGGTGATAAAGAACTGGCTAACATCAAGGATAAGTTAGTGAAAGAATGCTGCTCAGAGAGCCCAAATGCATTTTGGAAAAGGGAGAAATATTTTGTTTCATTACCTTTTGACCCTCTGCAAAAAATTAGGCTTATGAAAGCTTCAGCAAGATTGATGTCACCATCAGAAAGAGAATTCTGTGCTAAAGAAATCAAATAGCTTTTAGCCAAAGATTTAATCGAGGCTTCTAAGAGCCCATGGGCTTGTAGAGATTTTGTGGTGAATAAGCACTCTGAGGTAAAGAGAGGCAAGCCAAGATTGGTGGTTAACTATAAGCCATTCAATGCAGTATTGCAGAAGGTAAGATATCCTCTTCCCGATAAATCTAGCCTTCTACAAAGAATAACAGGATGCACTATCTTCAGCAAGTTCGATCTCAAGTCAGGTTTTTATTAGATTGGGATTAAAGCTGAAGACAGGTATAAAACTGCATTTGTAGTACCTCATGGCCAATACCAATGGAAGGTACTACCTTTTGGAATAAACAATGCCCCTTCTGAATTTCAGAAGCGTATGGAAGACATATTCAGAGATAAAGTTTGGGCATTGGTCTTTATTGATGATGTATTGATTTGTTCTAAGAACTTGCAGGAATATTTGAAACATCTACAAATGTTCTATGAACTGGTGTATAAACATAGGTTGGTGCTATCAGAGAGAAAAATGGAAATTGGCAAGACAGAAATGGAATTCTTGGGATTCAAGATTCAGGAAGGACAAGTAGTGTTACAGCAGCATGTTCTGAATGTGTTCAAACAATTTCCTGATCAAATTTTGGACAAAACCCAACTTCAAAGATTCCTAGAGAGTCTTAATTACATTAGGCCATTATATAAAGGGCAGGCAGCTGATATTCATCTGCTGCAACAAAGATTAAAGAAAAATCCTCCAAAATGGTCTACTGGAATGACTTTGGCAGTTCAGAAGATAAAAGACAAAGTACTTAATCTTCCTCCACTGTCTTTGCCACAAGGATCAGGCCAGCTGATCATCGAAACCGATGCCTCTTCCCATACCTGGGGAGGAGTACTCCTTGAAGCTATCAATGGCAAAGAACAAGTTTGTGGCTATGGCTCGGGATCGTTCAAAGCAACCGAATTAAACTATCCTTCCAGCCATAAGGAAATTCTTGCTGTCAAAAAGACAGTACAACATTTTATTTTGTTCTCGAAACCTGTTAGATTTATCATTAGAACAGATCTTAAGATTATGCCTGGAATCTTTAAGAATGAAAATTTAATGGCTGAAAATAGCAGTAGGATATTAAAATGGTTTATCTGGCTAAGCAATTTTGATTTTGATATTGTCTATAAGCCAGGTCATTTAAACTGTCTTGCTGACATGCTCACCAGGGAGCAGACTGAGCAAGATAAACCAGCTTTGAAGATGTTTTCAGCAGGAGCTTCAAGCTCTAATCCAGGTCGTTCTAGCTCTAGTCGTGGAAATACACCACTTTGTTGGCCACCAAATGGTATATTCTTAAAACCATGGGATACCTCCATTTCAGAAGCTGAAAGGAAGCATCTCCTTGATTATGCTTCAAGACATGAAGCTGAAAAATTCCTTGAAATCACACTGATAAAGCAAATTCAGTCTTCACCTTTGAAGATTGAAATCCTAGAAAGATGGGAGCGCGACGTTTTCAGAAGCTTCGAAGGTGCATTAGAAAATCTCAAGGACTGCGGCGAAGTTTGATTGGACCGCAACGAGGAAGAAGACGGGCCACTATGGTATGTTGACATTGGGGATGGTAATCTCACGTGGACCGCCTACAATCTCATTCTTAGGTTTTGCAGGGAGCAAAGAAAAATTGTTATTTGTGCAGATCCCAACAATCTGCACCATAGTGCTTGGTCTGGATGGACTGATATTTTGTTAGACAAATTCTACCCTAGAACTGATTGGGAAAACCGAAGAGCCAACTTCATTTTACACATGAAAGATGATATTGAAGTTGCAGTCCGTGAACACCAGTGGTTCAAATTTATGCTACACCACGAGGGAGGGAAATATAACAAATTGGAACATACAGTGTTCACTTCCCAGAAGTATATTAAGAGAGATGCCCAAGGGAGAAGGATCGACTCCAATATCTACACCAGGTAGATTCCCCTTAACTTAAGGGTAGAATCTCATTTTAGAGGAGAATTTCTATGTGATCCTAATGAAATATTCCATGGCTCTGACATAGAACGTTGTTTCAACCCACTGCTATATCCTTCACCAAAATTAGAGGATAACCCACCTATCTTTGAAGACTCTCAAGATTACGACTCCGATGACGTGGACTGGGATTGTCCATGTGGTGGTGAAGATCCAACTGGACGCGGAATCTTCCTTTGCTTACAAGGCAGGGACCCATATGATTAATTGAAAGCAGTGGTGGACCCTCTGAAGACTGTCGTGGGCCAATTATGCTCCACCTTGTACACCATCGTGGGCCGGTATAGCTCCATCTTGTACTATGTCCAGTGTCATGTCGGTCATGATTAAGATTCCGGGTCCCCATATGTCTACGGACCACTTAAGGGACGAGATAATGACGGTGGTAATCCCCACCTGTCACCTCGGGAGATTCGTCTTGACTTGTTAATGTCAGTCGCAGCTCACCGGCTTACCGGATGACTCATTAATGTCAGTCGCTGCTCATCGGTTCACTGGTCGAAACTTGTATAAATAAGAGGTCTCAGGCTCATTTGAGCATATAGAGTTTTAGAGTTTGTGTGTGTCGCTCTACAAGTAAGAGTCTAAGTCTGAGTATGTAAGAGAAGAGTATGCTCTACAACTTGCCTTCATCGGTATAAGATTGCATCATAAATTCTATCTATGATATAGAGACTGTAAGAGAAGAGTATGCTCTGCAACTTGCCTTCATCGGTATAAGATTGCATCAGAAATTCTTCGTATTTAAGTATAAGTCTGTAAACAAAGAGTATGCTTTGCAGCTTGCCTTCAATGGTATAATATTGCATCAGAAATTCTCTCTGTATTTTCTTTGAGTGAGTCTGGTAGTGACGAGCTTCGCCCTCCGAAGCTGATCTACCCTTTTGTAAAATATGCAACTGAAATGTAATGTGATATCTTGGAATATGAAAGATTTGATTGAAGATTGTTGAAGTCTGATGTTGAAGATTGTTGAAGTCTGATGTTCGATCTTGTGTGCGCACCAAACTCGAGTTATATATAGGTTGAATTCAAAGCTAGGGATGGTAACACTCTGTTGATAACTTGATACACTATTTTCTACTTTTTATCTTTTCTTTTAAAGGTTCAATCAGGTTGTGGAACAATAAGTGCTATGTTCACTAGTAACATGTGGGTTAAATAGAAGCAATGGAGTTTTGATGTTGTTATCAATGTTGATAGATAAATGTTGGATGTCAAGTAATACTTCGATTTAAAATTCATTGTTTTTATAAAATTAATGATAAAACATTGTCGATAGGATAAGATAATTTTATAAATATCTAACAAATGACCACAATAGTAGGTCAATGGGAGAAAGAGAAATACAAACATTGCAAATAATATTGTGTAAGCAAAAGAGAAACTCCTAACACTAATCTACAAAATAAAAAATCCAAGAATCTAGATACAAAGTAATACCCATGTTAAACATAAAATGTGGATGTCAAGTCACTTCAGAGCTAGAAGAAGAATGAGATGAGGAAGAATAACTCAGTAAGTCGTTGTTTGTAAAGAAAGGGTTGATATAATGTCTGATAATCTCATTTGGGGAGAGCCTAGGACCTAGAGGGATAGTTTTGTATGATATTGGATGGTTGTGATAATTTTCACAACTCTCTAACTTTTGATGAAGTAGGGAAGAATCTCGTGATGGAGTTCTGGATACTTGAGATGGTGGCAAGGTGAGCAACCAAACTATGTCGTGAAAAAAGCTTTGATGGAAACTGGTTTGCTAACTATGGATTTGGATTGTTAAAGTAAATCTCATATGGAAACTTTTCTATTTTTTTCTTCTTCTTTTAATTAGTACAACTCTTTGTTCATTATTAGTTTGTTTTTTCTTGTTCCGTCTTCTTCCTTGTTTATTTGAAGTGGTGGTCTATTTTACACTTTTCTTGTGTAAATTTGTGCGTGAAAATATGTTGGTGGTTAATTTGAAAGCCTTATTCTACTAGCAAAGATATGGTGGAAGATTGATCATCATTTCAATTAACATTATGGTTTTCCCTGATTTTGTTTGCAAACCATGTGTGTGCAGTTATGGATGTTTATTCAGCTGCAAAAATAAATTACTATCTTGGACGAAATTGGGAGAAGTTTGCTACACAGGACTACTTTGACAAGCATGGAGTTTTTCTGTCAAATTCGTGGTCTGGTCCTCTCCTAATCATTTCAACAATAATCTTGGTATGTTTTATGAAATGCTTGGGCAGAACAAGTCTTAAGAAATGCTAAATCTAGTGCTCTTTTTCCAAGCATCCATATTTGAAGGTCATGACAAATATTGAATCATTTTGTTGTTTTGCAGACTAAAACATTAATTACATTATCTCGACTCATTGTAAAGTGGAAAAGGGAAGAACTCGGACACCGAGCACGCTTGGCACGCGAAAAAAATGAATGATTGTTGAAGAATCCATGTAGAGTAACCTTGGGGAAAGACCTAACAACATTCTTTGGAGGTTATTTTTTGGATTCTTCATTCTTCCAAAGGTTTGTCTTTGAGATGAGAATTTAACCATAACATGTCATTTCTCTGTTTCTGGTTGTTAAATGATAAGCTCTGGAAAGCTCTGTTTTAATTATAGCATCATCTTCTTTGCAAGGTTTGTAGATAGATTAGTACTGTATGCACGTTCTTATGCATACTGGGGTGTGTAAGACAAGAAATTTTCTGTAAAAAATTTATGTTTTCATATGAAAACTTAAATCTGATAATGTATTTTTTTTGTTTTGATCGAGTTGTCTTTGAATTTAAGAGGGACACATTTCTAATTTTCCAGCATTAGAAGAGTGGGTTTATAAGTTTTGTTGACATACATCTTGCGAAGTAGTTGTCCAAAAAATTCAGTGTAGTAAGTCGGATTTTATCGATTTTGTTTGGTATAATACTGCAATCAACATATTGAGAAAGATGGACATCAGTTTACTGGTATGACTTTATATAACTCATACAGTTACTGAGCAAGAGGGTTTCAAGACAATGGGTTGACAGCTTGTTTTTTACTAAAGTTTGATTTAAAAGCAAATTTGTTGTTTTAACTACTATATTATGATCTTCAGCTCATAAGAAGTACTCATTTTTGGAATTGAATGCTTGTATATATATTATCAACTGAAATGATTAAATTTGGATTTCCTTTGAGTGATGCACAAGGGCAGTAGACAAGGAGAGGCTTAAGGTTGAGTTTAATGATTGTCACAATGCTTTATCTGTCATCTTGGGTGATATGCATTAGTATCAAGGCTGACAAGTAACATCCCACTCTTCCAATTATGTGGAGTTTTCTTGAAACTAGTCGCTTTGTGTTGCTAGGAAAGTATATGAATACAATCTCTTGAAAAAAAATGGAAAACCACTTAATGGAACCCAAGATAATCACTTTCTGCAATGTGTAGAATTCATGACTGAACAAACATTTGCTATGACATCTGAGAAGAAAGAAAAATTGACGAATACCCAAGTTGGAGGGTTAGGCCTTCTGATATAAGGTATATCTTATTGTTGTTTGTTAGATTACCAAAAAACATTTACAACCCACCCTTGCTGAAAATATTTACCTGTGGCAACCTCTGAAAATATTTTTTTTAACTATACATTGCCCCGTCGCATTTCCGACGACTTGTGGCCACGTTCGACGGGGTTGCCAAAGATCCGACAAGAGCAATTGTCAGACCACCAATGAGCACTCGTTGCAGATTCAACACCATACCATCTATTTTTCGACAAACGATAGCCTTATCCGACGAGGTATCCATAGCTCCGATAGGCGAGACCGTCAGACAACCGACGAGCAAACGTCGAAAAATCGACAAACCATTCCTCTAATTCGATGGCATAATCCCGAATTTTTACAGAAGAACTGCCTGACATTCGACAAGGAGAAGACGTATTTTCGACGAGGATAAGTTGGATTTTGGACGAGTAGTTGTTGAACATTCGACAACTTAGTGGTGAAAGTTTTTAGCTTAGAACGTTGAAAAATCGACGGAAACTGGCTTGTTGTCGAATATCTGGCGTTATGCCACCAAAGACAAAAAAAATTGAGGTTGTCGAAAAACCGACAGGGTATTGTCGAATTTCAAACATGGAAGTCATCAGATTTTGGGCTCAAATTCTGTTGTGAGGGGTACAGACTACAGAGCTGTCAAGTATAGAAACATTGTGAAGCAGGGAAGGTCGACTGGTTCCTTGTTAACCAGTAGAGCGTCCTCACACGATGTACTATGCAGACTGTTCAGAATCTACCAGAGGATGCAGAAGGGAGGGATTGATTACGGACCAAAATAATGATTTGAAATCTCATCTAAGTCCATAGAAAACACAGTTCATGGGTATGGATATAACCGATTGGATAAGTCTCCGGGATTTGTTCATTTTTCGACCAATGCTGATAAAACCACATTATATATTTTCACAGTCGGAGATCTCTTATGCTATAATGTTGATAAAGCCACGTCGTTTTAATCATAGATTGATTGTGGAGGAAAGAGAGTTTCCTTATCCCATTTTCCTAAACCATGGCCAGCTCAAAAGGCGACCATGTACAAGAATCCCCCTAGTTTGGTTCTTCAAGAATCACCGAGTAGCTACTCACCATTTCGAAGGCTCATATATTCATAATCATTAAAACTATTCTCTAACTACTTTTCATCATTTCAGATTAACATAAAATATTTAGGCCGTAGGTGTTTTTCTGTAGAAGAAGAAGAAGAAATTATTTTAACGTCCGTGAGTCTTAAAATAGCCTATGGGACAGACTGTCTTGCCCGATGATTTTGCATTTCCACCCTTTTCTTGTTCAGGTTGATGATGAACTCCCCAAATTTCACCATTGTCTCTTCATTGAATAAATTAACCCAAGAACTAGTTGTCAAGATATTCACATAACTGTCCCCGCTGTCCTTGAAGGCTTCGCACTCTAAAATGAAATGCTTTTCTATTTCCACTTTTCCGGAGGTGCAAAAAGTACACACTCTTTCTTCCCAAGCTTCCTTTGGTCTTTTCCAGCATCCAGTTTCACAATGCAGTTGGTGGGAATTGGTTCTTAGTTGAGAAATAAGAATTTTGGCCCTCCATAATATATTAGCCCCTATATAATATTTTTTATGATGGTTGTAGGTGGGGGATTAAACTATTCAATATAGTACTTTTTCTTTCTCCCTATCCCTTTACCCCAAATTTTCTTATATGACTTGTGAATAACAAAGGCCTTTATCTCTTCACTATTTGTAGGACAAGTGTTCAGGTAAATATCCCATATACTAAGCCAAATTTTGTTTTGTCGCATCCAAGTCTTCTTTCTTTTGCATAATATGGCATTGAATACCACCTTAGGCCATCTGTCGTCTTCCATTTGCTCAATCTTTTTTAGATATCTTATGAGTCACACCATAGCAATTGCTTCAATGGGGGTTGTCCCCACTTCACTAAGCATGATATCATAGGGGACTGAGCTTGTAATTTTGAACTTGTTGATAATCAAGCATTTTTTAATCTTCTCAATTTGCTACCACTGTAAGTCAGAGGTACTGCTGGCCCACACTTCACACCCATAGAGAACAACCAGGATCACTAACAACCCAAAAAGAGTTTGTGTAGTCTTCCAATCTCATAGCTCTGCTTCTTTGCATCTATTTTGAAATGCATACAATGCTTTCCAACCTCACAAAGTTCTTTTCTTTCTACAACCTTCCCAACTTAAATTTTTGTTGAAGTCATTCCCAAGATATTTGTAATCTACCACTTCTTCAAGAGTGTTTCCTTCAAAGTAGAACTTATGTTGGTTATGTTTTCTTTTGCTAGAGAAGACTACTACTTTTGTCTTACTAGTATTAACTTGCATCCCCACTTCTCTACAAAAGTACTTAAGGGAAAGTAAGTGCTCTTGCAAGCCAAGAGCAAATTTAGCAATCAAAACAAGGTCATCTGCATACAAAAGAATCCTTATCACAAACTCGCCTAGCAGAGCACCTTCCCTGTCCTGTAAGTTTAACCACCCTTCAAGCTATCAATATATAAGACAAACATGGTAGGGGACAATGGGCACCCCTGCTTGACTCCAATATCGCTCCTGAAACTTTCAGAGATACTAGCTAACGTTCTAATTTTGACTTTAACCTCCTCGTATAATCTATGGACAATTGCTCTAAGATGCATAGGAACCCCAAGTTCTTCCATTCTATGCCAGAGCTTATCCCTAGGGACTGTGTCAAAGGCTTTTTTGAAATCGACAAAGCAATACAAGGCTTCCTCTTTTTTATCCCACACTTTCTCAATAATGTGTCTTAACGTTATACCATGATCAACCGTGGATTGTTTGGGTCTTAAACCTGCTTTTTCTTTAGCATGCTTACCTCTTTCTTTCGCCCACTTGCTAATTCTGTTTTCTAGCATACTTTCGAATAGCTTTTGTAAACAAGGGATTTATCATTATGGTCCTGTAGTTGGAGGGATTATTGGCATAACTACTCTTGAAAAGAGGTATTTCCAAGCTAGTTGTCCAATTTGTAGGGAAGCCCTACTAAATGATGTTGTTGAAAATTCTTGTGATGTGAGGCACAAGAGTTTTCGAACCCTACTTTAGATACTTTGCTTGGATTTCAACTAAATCCTTTGCTTTTCAAACACCCAACTTCTTAATACCCACCTCAACCTCTTGCACTGTGAAAAGCTTAGTCGCAATGTTGACCAAGGGGGAGTCAGCCTTGGGATCTTGCTCATAAAGTTGTTTTACATATTCAAGCCATTGATAAGCTATGATATTGTTTTCAGTTTGCTTCTTTCTGGTTTGATACATTGATATATGAGGGTGGGTGCGTTTGTAAATCATTGTACCATTTTCGCCCGTTCTCCAACCATTAAAATATCAACACTCATTTCCAAATATCAATTAATGAGTTAGTATTATGACTGCTCCCTGCTCCATCGAGGATTTCCAAAACTGCGGTTGTAAAGGCATAAGGCGGGACCCTCCTCCCACTGCCCCATTAGTGATTTGACCGATCGTTTATTTTTTCCACAGGGCAGCCTCACTCGGCAAGAGCTATCCATTGAGCTGCAGAGCATTTAATTTGGGTGCAGCAAGCTTGATGACCGTTGGATCTCGAGCTGCATCGAGGATTTCCAAAACTGTGGTTGTAAAGGCATAAGGCGGGACCCTCCTCCCACTGCCCCATTAGTGATTTGACCGATCGTTTATTTTTTCCACGGGGCAGCCTCACTCGGCAAGAGCTGTCCATTGAGCTACAGAGCATTTAATGCGACTGCAGCAAGCTTGATGATCGTTGGATCTTGAGCTGCTGGAGATCCAACAGTCATCAACCCTACTGCACCCAAATTAAATGCTCTACAGCTCAATGGATAGCTCTTGCCGCCTCACTTCCACCTGAACCTCACACGAGCTATGCGTGACAATTGGCAAATATTTATTGTCACATGAAGCTGCAAATTAAATAAGTTTGGTTTTGACGCACTTTGGACGGTGACTCGACGCATTATCTGCCACAATGCGTGGAAATGGAAAGGCTTTTAGTAAAACGGTGTTTCAGATGTGGAAGACGGTTTTGAATTTCAAGCTTGTTTATTTTTATTTTTGTATTATCTTCATCACAATAAACTTTTAAAAGGGATTGACACACCGGCTCTTGTAATTTTCTTTTTAATATTTAGGATATTTTCAATTATTATTTTCTTATATAACATTGAATCGTCTAATTTTTTTCAAAACAAATTTAAACTAAAAAAAATAAAAGATAAAATTTTGTTATTTAAATTTTATTTTTAATTAAAAATATTTATTAATTTTAAAACTTTTTTATTTTTAAAATGATAATTTGATAAATGTTTTATGATTGTAATATTATTATTTCGCAATAGAATTATTGTTTTAAAATTTTTGTAATTAAAAAATAAAAATAAAAGAAGTTTAGTTTCAAACATATAATTAAAAAAATAAGATTATAAAATTTTATTTTTGTTTTTATCCATAAAATAAAGTTTTTTATGTTAATTTCCACACTTTTTTAACCCATAAATATTCATCATAATTTCCACACTTCTTAATAAAATTAATGCAAAAGTATCATTACTTTTTATAATATTTTGGCAAAAAGGGATTGATTAACCAACATAGATCCAATCCTAAGCTCTTTTAAGCCTCGAGAGGGATCAAATCTCTAATGGTGCAAACCTCTTCTTAACTATTGCACTCAAGGAGCTATCAGCTTTGATGTGTCCTATATATAGCCATTGTTTTGATTCAAACCAAAAGAATTTTGTTTAATTGGGTTAATGTTTACTTATTTACAAGATTCATAAGATTAGTCATGACCTCTGGCCAATGCCATGCAGGCGGGCCCCCCATCCAATGCTAAGTAAAAGTATCACCATCGGAGGAGATATTGATTCTCGGTTGGTCAGAAGGTTCTCTACGCAACAACCTTTTATGTAGCAAAACATCTCTTAGAATGGGTAAAAGGTGCAACAACTTTTAGGTATAAAAAACGTTGTCCATCTTGCGAATTTGGAAACTTTTTGCCTATAGTTATTAATTTGAGTGCCTTCTTTAATTAAGAATTTCATGTCTCTAATTAGGATGTTTTTATTTTTTTCAAAATATCATAAGATCAAAGGCTTCATTTTCAAGCTTTAATTTTGTTGGGTTTATTGTCCATGATAACATGGTAATGCTATGCACTTAAAGTGCCTTGGAAAGAGGTAAAAGGCATGGTAATGATATATTCCTAAAGTACTAAAACGTACTTGACACTCACATTATAATTCATGCATTAAGGTCATGAGGTTCACTGAATATGTCATCACACTATGGATGTATGTATGGCTTCACGCTCCTTTTGTACATGTAGTTCATATATAAATTAAAATATTATATAGTTGAATATAGTTTTGAGGATAATTATGAGACAAAAAAAGACACCTTAAGAGCTCTAGGTGATATTCTTAATAATGGTACAAGAATGGACTAGTATGAGGGTTTCTTGGGTTGGGGTTAGACTCCCCAACCCAATATAGATGGGACTTAAGATAGGTATAAGTTGAATATTTAACTTGGCTTTGGTTCTATATATTTCCTCAAGATAGTTCTAAGGAGAAAAGGAATAGAGGTGAGGATTAAGTAGTTATTAAGTAGTCTTTAAGTAATATCCCTAGATAAGGTAATTGCAAGTTTGAGAAGAGTTTACTTGAATCATTGCATTTTCCATCATTTTTTTTCTTTCCATTGAGCTTCCTTTCTAGTGTTTATTGCTTCTGTCTATGAGAAGATTGACCTTCATTGCTTTCAAAGTGTCATTTTCAATGCTTCTGTATATTTATGGATTGGCAAGTGCTTGATAGAAGTGCTTAATCCATGACTCCTTATGTTGAAGAGCAAGGCCTAACAAAACATGAGAGATTTACATTAGCTTTAAGTTTCAATCTTAGGAATATAATCTACTTGACTCGACTCATAACCTACTCTAGATGTCCAAACTAACCTCAAGAACATACATCATTAATGATGTTACTTAAGCCTATCATATCCTAGTAAAGGAGCTAATGGAAAAATGACTATATATGTCTAATTTATAGAACATATTTGAATGTTGTTACGAGGTTGAAAATGGTTTAATGAAGTGGTGAGAAGTCTCTATTGATGCAAAGCATGTAAAAATATTTGTTGAAGTTAATAATACACATTGATATGAGATGTCACTATGAGTACATGTACATGTGCATGGAAAGAACTCATAAATTAGTTGTAGAAGAGGGCACATGTCGAGGAAGGTATCCTATTGTTGTTGTCAAAGTTCATTCCACAAAAGTTCTTGACTTGTATTATCTCAACACCAACTCAAGAAGGCATAGTTGTGTCATTGTGGATGTCACTATGGGACCTACTTGAATATGGTATGCTGGTTTAAGATCATTTAGCTTTTAAGGTCAGTATATGATGATATCTCATGTCAACTATTAAACACATTACAACAAAATTTCCAAAATAAATGTTGTTGGCTGTTTGCTAATGTTGTTTCCTTTTTCTTTGGAATCTTTGAATACATGTCAACTTTCTTACCACTTTCATTTAAAAGGGAACAAACTACTCGTTAACCTCTTTGAGGAAACATAGTTTATGTAGTTTTATAGCTATGTAACATAGCTCTAAAACTCCCAACAATTCTCAGGGCCCCATGAAATTGAATGTTGAGGAGCACATAACCTCTTTGAGGAAAAACAATAGATGAAGGCAAAACATTTGAGCTTGTAGAGAATTTGAGTGTCCAATAGAGCATCCAAAATAAGACGGCCCATCCACCAAAGTACTCATATCTTTAAACCACTCCCCAAAACACTACATGTACATAATTGAGAGTCCATGATACAGCAAACAAGGTTACCTTAATCCCAAGCATAAACAAAGAGTCGTCATGTTATTGGGTGGAAGATCATCATGGGGTTGGATCTCAACCTATATGAATAATAATTCCAAAAAAATACTACTCTCTTTTCCACATCATGATATGTACTTTTTCTTCCCATTTTTTTCCCTTTCTATGTTTTATTGCACCTTTTGGGGCAATTGCTAATAATTAAATATCCATCAATAATTTACTTGTAGGTATAGTCTATGTACAAGTGTTATCTCTATCATATCTAAGTTGGGAAAATAGAGCACTACCATTTCTTTCCCATACTTCTGTATAGCTTACCCATCAATAATTTAAGTGTGGGTATAGTCTTCCGTATAGGTACTGACAAGAAGCATCTTGTCTTTTGAAAAAAGACAAACCAAAGTGGACAATGTTTGAAGTTGAGTCATGGAATTTTAATTTTCCTGTGCCTGTTAATGAGGGTTTTAATTTTTTATGTCTATTATTTTATGTTTTAGGCAATTTTACTGAGTGTCAATTTTTTTTTATAGCCTGTTATTGGCAGCTAGAAATTATAACCAATGCATAACAACCTGACATAATATACAAAACACAACACATTATAGCAATATTTTTTTGAATGAGCAACAATGAGGAAGGATAATTAAGAGCAATACAAAGCAATGCAAAAGCTGGCCCAACACAATGGCCAAAGGTAACTAATTATGGTAAAGTAGGAGTCACAGGTATTAATATTTTTGACAGGCTGTCTAAATTAGTAAATGTCAAATAAAAATTTTAAATATTTTCTTAATTGTCAATGACATTGACGTGTTCATCTTAAACTTAAGTGTCAAATACTTGCAAAAATGAAAAAAAACGTTATGTGGTCCGTCAAATTCCAGGCCTTAAACTCATCTTCCTACATGAGGAATGTTGGATCTGTTATCCCCCCACTCCATCTTTTTTGGTCCACCCGAATCCACCTATGACTGTCCTATGTTTCCATGCAAGTTACGATATTCGGTATCAATCTCCTCGCGAGTTGGAAGTGGAGAACCATTCCCATGCTCATGGAGAAGAGCCTCTTCTATCCTCCACACATCTTAGTGCTACTTTGGCAACTCCAATGATGGATTTCAGCTCGTACTCTCCACTAGAGTTGGAATTTGACGGGCATTTGCCCGTCTCTAGGCATTTTTCTCGTCAAATAAGGGAAAAAAAATTGAGAGAACGTTTTGTTAGACAGGTAAAGTTTTTAATAAAACTTTATTTCGACGTTCAACTATTTTCCCAAAACGTCATTATGTTAGAGGAAGGCTAGGATTACCTATGGCTAAGGGGACGAAGGTTGGGGTTTAAGCTGAATCTGGTTGGGACGGGCCAGGTAGCATTGGCGGAGGTTGATAGTTAATGTGTTATTAGTTAACCTGATAAATGTTAGGTATATCATTGAATGTAAGTAAATGTTGTAAAATAATGACCCGAGCTCTAGCAATAGCTCCTGATGCAAACCCTGGAGAAAATAGCTTGAGATTTGAACCAGGGATAGATCACTTCATTCTTTTATTCCCATCGAAGTTAACGAAAGGCTGTGACAGCATCCTCTTAAGCCACAGGACCAATTCTCGACCACAAGGCAAGGCAATAATCGTTGCAGGATGGAGGCATTCATGGTTATGTAGCAGCTTCAGTACTGGAAAAGAATGATGTTGGCCTATAAAGTACAAACCCTCCACCATGGAAGAAGAGAACGACTAGAAGTCTCTGGACGAAATTAGTGGGTGTGTGCAAGAAGTTGAGGGTCTCTTTTGGCACGTTAGATGCAATACAAAACTGAAAAAACAGGCATCCATCAACTTGCATGGATATTTTGAGACACGTACACAATGAATCTTGCGATCAGTTAAAAACAAGAAATGTAGAAAATTGAATGACCTTTCCAAATATATATTTTTTTCTATTGAAAATGTTGTTAACTATCTAAAGTTAGATAAATTTTAACGTGCACTTTTTATTTTTTGGACAAATTATAAGGTATATGTTTTTGTGGGTGCAGTGTCTGAGTGTCTAAATGATGGAATAAACTTACGAAAACCGGTATACGTATAGAGAACATATAGGACTAGTGCACGACTATTTTTCCAATAATAAAAATATATTTTTTAATTTTTTTTTTAATTATCTAAGAGATCAAACCTCGAAAATGGTACGTCAATTGTGGGTGCAGCATTTGAATGTCTTAATGCAATTATTTGGAAATGGGTTTTTTATAGCATGTAGAGGTTGGTGTTCTTTAGTGTACCATACAATTTGTTTTTTAAATGGTTGAGAAACGAAAGAGATATGGACGAAACACTACCAGTGTGTTTTTTGAGTTGAGGAGTGATGACAGAAGATAAATAAGAAAAAAATAAAAAAAATTATGTATTCTTGTTAAAATTTACATATTTAGAATCTGCAAAAAAAACCATATCTGTTTCTAAAATCTCATAAAAAATGGAGGTGTGCAGCATAATCAAACGAACCGCTAAACACGAGCATATTGAAAATATGGATATAATGCTGAATTTGCCATGGTTTATCATACTCCAAGGCATAGGCATGTTGAATCCGAAGCAAAGTACAAAGCAGACACATAGGCATAGGAATTCCATGAAAGCATGGGTGGAGGCTCGGCCTTATCATTTGGAGGGAATAAATTTTTGAATTTAAACAAAACGCGAGCGCAATTTAACTGAACAAAACGCGTGCGCATTATATAGAAACAAAACACGTCCGCGTTATATGCAAACAAATCGCGTGCGCATTTTTTAAAGCCAAAAATAGCGTTCATCATCATCTTCATCTTCATCATCTTCAACTTCATCATCATCATCATCATTAACATGATCATCATCTTCAACTTCATGATCATCATCATCACCATCAACATCATGAACATCATCATCACCATCGTCGTCATCAACATCATCATCATCATCACCTTCCTCATCATCTTCATCATCATCATCACCATCATCATCAACATGATCATCATCTTCATTATCTTCATATTCATCATCATCATCACCTTCCTCATCATCATCATCATCCCCATCGCCATCAGCATTATCATCATCCTCATCCTCATCGTCATCTTCAGCTTCATCATCACCATCATCATCAACATGATCATCATCATCATCATGAACATCATCATCACCATCGTCGTCATCATCATCATGAACATCATCATCATCACCATCGTTGTCATCATCATCATCATCATCATCCTCATCATCATCACCTTCTCATCATCAACATCATCATCACCATCATCGTCATCATCAACATCGCCATGATCATCATTATCATCTTCATCATGTTCATCTTCATCATCCTCATCTATCTCATCATCACCTTCATCATCACCATCGTCATCATCATCATCACCATTGCCATCATTGCCATCATCATCTCATCATCAACATTATCACCATCGTCGTCATTGTCATCATCATCACCTTCATCATCCTTATCATAATCATCACCATCAACATCATGAACATCATCATCTTCATCCTCATCATCATCATCATCATCACCATCATCTTCATCATCATCATCATCATCACCATCATCACCTTCATCATCACCATCGTCATCATCATCGTGATCACCATTGCCATCATTGCCATCATCATCATCATCACCATCAACATCATGAACATCATCATCATCATCCTCATCATCATCACCATCAACATCATGAACATCATCATCATCATCCTCATCATCATCACCATCAACATCATGAACATCATCATCATCATCATTATCATCACCATCAACATCATCATCATTCATCATCATCATCCTCATAATCATCATCACCATCAACATAATGAACATCATCATCATCATCCTCAACATCATCACCTT